>CM038225.1:46404267-46664687 GCA_021442155.1 Cymbidium sinense | reverse complement strand
GAATGAAGCACCCAAAGTTCAAAGAATGACTAAATCAACTCATACAAGTTTTGAGTTACCTTCTCATCTCAAATCTCCCACACAACGGTCGCCCACTTTAGCTTATTCCTTCTACCTATATGCAAATTTAGGGAGCTTTAGTGAGCTTTAGTGAGGCCGAAAGCATAACCTAAATTTAAGGTGAAGAATGGGTATTTGGTTTGTCTTCAGAAGAGAGGATAAACCACTCAACTGCTTGGACTTACAATCACCTGGGGGTAGCCACCAACTAACTCTTCCTACAATTTTAAATACATGTAGGCAAGTCTTACTCTTTATGCAAGATAGTTAGGTTATTATTTATTTAGAAAGAGACTAAGTCCTTAAACTCACTCCTTAAAGAGATTAGTTCATGTAAGGATATGCTTCAAATGACCTAAATCTAATGCAATTCAAATTTCATTTTAATTTTTTTTGGTCAATTATTTTGACTCAGTCTAAAAAGATACATATGCCTAACGCATGAGAAATAAAGTTATTGGCCAAAATCAGTGAGAAGAGAGGAGGTGAGTTTCCACCATGGCTCTCAAAGGTCAAGCCAAGTTTCTTCGGTAAAGGTGGAAGTTCTCCAATGAAGAGTGAAATAAGATGCATTTGTGCATGATATTGTAAAAGAAATAATCATCCAGCTAAGGGGATGATAATTCTTTTATCTTGATTTTAAGCCTAAGCTTAAGGTGAGGTTATGAGTTCTTTATTTTTAATTTTGAGTTGTTAAGTTGGGTAAAAGATTTATTTTTTCCTAAAGAGCCTAATCCACATCCAGTCCATACATAAAGTAAGTAAGAAACTAGGAAAAGATTCCACTTAATGCAAAAGCTAAACAAATCAACATTAAATTCATAAAGCTAATCGCAAAAAGAATAAAAGGCCATTATGGTTGGGCACCACCGCATAAACTCCAAAAGACAGATGTGGGTAGCCGAGCTCTACCCTTATACAACCCAGATTACAAATGAATTAAATTACAATTAAGCAAGGAATTCATTATTATGGGGGTCTTCAAGCTTCATTTCTTATTTTCTTCTTTTATTCTTTTCTTCTTCTTCTTCTTTTCTTTCTTTGGTTCCTTCTTTTGGATGGTTGGAAGGTAGATGCTCCAAGGCTTCACATGGTACATAAGATAAGATCTTATGACCAATGCTCATCCTAATCTCCATAACAATCATTTCAAAATCCTAATTGCACAAATTTACATGAAAAGGGAAAGTGAAAATCTAGCTAACACCTACAAAATGAAGGTTAGCTAAAACAAACCACACAAATCCCAAGCATGTATATTGGAATTATCATCCCACACATGGGTGACTAAGTCCACCTGGCCTATTGGATTATGCTTAGTGGTATAAAGCATCTGCAAGCAAAAGCATTTATATTTTTATTTATGATTGGGCCTCTTAAGCACAATCCCCTGTAGAAAATAATGATTAGACTAAGAGCACCCAACCATTCATTCTATGAATATACATCTAACATCCAAAAACTTATATATTACAAAACAAAACAAACATCAAACCATGCACCGCCCTAACCTAAAGCTAGAAGATGTGACTTAGGATAATGTGTGTGCTTTGGTGGTTTGTGTGGTATGCTTAGCTATGTCTTTAGGTTCAAATTTTCTAAGTGAAAACATATTCAACTTAGAGGATGATTTCATTTAAGTTGTTTAATTATTTTGGGTTGATTTTATTTCATGTTTTGATTTGGGTCAATTGAATTCTTGTTGACCTCATTTTTAAGATGAGCTCTCAACCCCTCCATCTTAGACATAGGACTTCTCTTAGACTTTAAGAATTTCTTAGTCTTAAGACACATCTAGTGATTAGGTCGACACTCCAACCTAGCCCTAGAAGACTTAGAAGAGTTAACCATAGGAATAGGTCATGCCTTAGGGGTGTTAGGAAAATTTCTCACCCTTTAGCTTAAACCATTCCTCACTTTCCTTCTTTCAAGTAAAACTCCAAATCAATTCCATTTGATTTTCTCCAAAACTCAAATCAATTACATGATTGAAATCTATGATTAAAACCCATAATCAAAATTTATTAAAAATTTCTAAGTTCAAATTTCTTAAGTCCTTAACCCTTTCTTAAGGACTTAGGCAAAATTATGACCAAAACCTATTCAAATCTTTGAGATTTTCTCATGATCCATTTATATTATCATTTATATTCCATATATAAATGAAATATAAATTCAAACCCATCAAACTAAATTCAAAATTCAAAATCAATTAATGAAAATTTTCTTAAGTCCCTTTAATTTTTCATTAAAGGACTTAGCCAAAAACAACTCTAAATCTTGATCAAACTTATCCAAATCCATGAGATTTTCTCAAAACTTATTTATATTCTCATATATAAATAAAATATAAATATAACTCAATCAAATCAAACCATCAAATTAAATTCCAAATTTAAAGTCCTTCAAATTTCCTTAAATCCCTTAATTTTCCATTAATGGATTTATCCTAAACTTTGACCAAACCTTTTCAAAATCATGGGAATTTTTCAAAACTTATTTGTATTCTCATTTATATTCTCATATATAAATGAAGTATAAATATACATCAATCAAATCCAATTCAAAAATTAAATTTCAAATTAAAAATTTCCTTAAATCCTTTAAATTCCCTTTAATGGATTTAACCTAAATCATGATTAAACTCCTTCAAATCCTTGAAATTTTCTCATGTTCCATTTATATTCTCATTTATATTCACATATATAAATGAAATATAAATTCAAACAATCAAAACCAATTTCGAAAAATTAAACTCAAATCAAATCAAAATAAAATCTAAGCCTTTTCAAGTCAAAATCTTGAACTTAGCCAAATCACTTTTAAATCAAGCCAAACTCTTGATTTTCTCTCATGGTTCAATCAAACCTACAATCATGAGTCCATACATAAATCCAAACTCCAATCAAACAATCAAAACCCAAATAAAAAACAAAACCAAGACCCCTTCATATCCTTCCTTTGAATATGAAATTTTCAAATGGATCAAAACCCATTTGACTTCAAACCACTTATAAATGGATTTATATTTCAATCATAAGTCCATATACAAGATCAACCAACTTCTAATCAAGCTTTGACCAAGTCATTTGACCCACTTAGGATCACTTGACCCAAAGTGACCTAAAGTACCCTTATGAGCCAACTTTTGATCCTAACCAAATTCGATTGAACAAAACTCATATATCCCTCTCATCATGATCAACAATCATCATGGGATGATCAATCAATCAAATTAGGTCAAACCAAGTCAAACCTAAGGGTTGAAAGTCAACACTTAACCTAAAATGAAACCTTACATATAAATTCCATCATAGGCCAAATTGATTGAAACCATTGATCTAAGTTCACTCATGACCTATGTTTGAACTTGACCAAGCCAACATTTGAGCCTAACCTAGCCCAATTGGTCCACTTAACCCAAGTTGACCCATTTTGACCTAAAGGGCCAAAATGTGTCAAAACTTATCTAAGCCAAATTGATTGAAACCAATGGGTCAAGTCCATTCCAAATCACTTGTGGACTTGACCAAAGCCTCAATTGGCCAACAGACCCAACCTAATTGACCTTAGACCCAACATGACCTAAAGGGGTCATGTTGAGCCAAAATTGAACTTAACCCAAATTGATTGGAAAAAAAAGATACCAATCCACTCCATATGACTAACCAAACCAAACCACCCTTGACCTACTCAAATAGGTCAAATGGGTCAAATGACCCATTTGACCTAAATGAAGTCATGATCCAAACCAAACCAAATTGAACCAAACCAAAGCCACCAAAACATTTCAAATGGTCATATGAACTTGACCCAACCCTTGGTTTGACCCAATTTGACCAATTGGTCAACTTGACCCAAGTTGACCCATTTTGACCTAAATGGGTCAACATGAGCCAAACCCTATCAAATGGATTCAAAATCCAATGAAACATGGCCAAACCTAGTTTCTCCACATACCCAACATGTCCAAAGTAGAAAATAGCAAAATGACCATTCTACCCCTAGGCCATAGAAATTTGTTTGGCTTAACCTATGGGTAATTTGTTCATACCCTTTTCATAATCACTTGAGGCTTTCCTAAAAGCTCAAGGGGACTTAGTGATGAGTGGAGCACCCAACCCAATGGGTTTGGGTCAGCCCATTTGGCCCCTAGACCAAACCCGACCACTTAGCTTAAAATTGAAATTTTAAATTCCCTCATAAGCTTAATTTAAGCACATGGGAATTTGGCAATCCATTCCTTGGATCAAATAGACCATGTGCACACTCAAAACAGCCTAAAAAACCTTTTAAATCTCATCAATTGGATCAAAATAGCAAAGGAGGTGTCGGCCATCTGATTGCCATAGGGGGAGATATACTCCCTTTAATTCAATGAAATTTTAATTCACTCTCTATCGATTGAAGCCTAGGAACCCAGAGCAACCATCTCATAGCATTCCAAAGTTTCTTAGGATGGATTTGAATTCCCTATTTCTCAATTTTGCATAGTGCAAAAATAGGGGAGCTCAATCCATTAGCCACTTTTCTCCATACTTGATCTCCTTCCAATTACTCTTACACACTCCATCAAAGGGTCAAGTCGAATTGGCCTAAGATTTCTCTGAAGTTTTAGAGGCAAGGAAGAGCTCAATTCAATCAAAGCTGAAGCCCAAGTGAAGTGGTGTTGGTCCATCCATTGATCCACTCAATCCTCTAAATTTCTCAGGTTTCCTCCACTGATGAAGCTACCTCATCAATCTTGAGCATCGATGATCACCTCCGACAAGGTATGGAATTTTTTGACCACTTAGATTCGAAGGTGTTGGTCCTTTGTGAAAGAAATATTCATGGCATGTGAAATCCACCATTGGATGGGTTTGTAATTGTGCTTAGATGGTGTGGGTACAATTTCATTCCAATGATTCAATCGAGCTTGATCTCCTCGATCATGGATCTCCAATGATCCTGAGAACTTGATCATCTCACCATCCATCCAGCATTTTAGATGGATGGTTGAGATTATTTAACATTTAGTAATCTAATTTTCCTTATAAACTGGGATTCACCTGATCGATGACGGAATATAAGTGTTGCACCATTTGGGATGTGACATTTAAGTCCCCTCACGATGCGATGGTGTAAAGCGTTGATCATCCCCACACATGTCAGCGGAGCTGGATTAATCAGAGAATAGTTAAATGTTTAATTAATTCCTAATTAGTCTAGAGAACTTCAAAAATTCATAATTCCCTCTAGAAAAATCAAAAAAATAGAAGAAAAAATGCTATGGAAAGATAATTTCATCTATGATATTTTAAAAATGGATTTCTTTGGAAAGATAATTTCATCTAAGATAATTTCATCAATGGATTTTGAGTTACTCTTTTCTCTAAATATGGGTTTCTTTGGAAATATTTATCCTTTAATTAGGTCATCAATTAATCTCAAATTTCTAAGGTTCATTTTAGGGGATGACCTCTACCTCTCCTAATTTTCTTGAGATTTATTGAGGGCACAATTGAGAAAATTGCTATTTCATTCCCTAATTACCTCTTTCATGTAATTAAGCCTAATTAGGGTATGATTAGTGGATTTACACTATGATTAGGGTTGAATAAGGTCAGATAAAGTAAGTAGGAGGTTTATGGGATAATTTTGGGGAATTTCCCCCAAGCTATTTCCCCTCTTCTCTCTTTAATCTCCTTTTAATTAAGGGTTAATTCATAAATTATCCCCTTAATCAATTTTCAAAAATTATAATAAATTCTAGAATTTAATTAATCTACCTTGGGTAGATTCTTAGGTGTTTAGTAGCCTAAGTGAAAATAAAAATTCCAATTCACATGTGTTAAAGGGCATTTTGAAATTACTTAAGCTAAACCCCTTAGCGTAATTAACTTTTAATTGTGAGCCAAATTGCATTAGTCTTTTTCATTGTTAGGTGCATTGCAAATTTAAATTCCTTGTGGATTTTATGTCATCTCATTGGCTCATAATTATTTAGTTAATTCTTCTAAGGTGGTGTACATAAGGGTTAATTAAGTTACTTAATTCATACATTAACCTAATCAACACATAAAAGTGGATCTAATTGTCTAAAAATTAAACAAAAAAACAAAACACATGTGGGAATGGGTGGGGAACAACAAACGCATCTCACCTATTCAAAATTAAATCAAACTTCAAGAAAAACAAAAATCATTTTGAAATTCATTTTCATTTATTCTAAAATTTTCTTATTCTATAAGAATGTCTTTAGGATTTATGTAAAGTGAGTTTGTTTGCATGCTTTCATTACTTTCAATCGTTCCCCAACATGTTAAATTGTATGCCATGTGATTTCATGCATTCATAATTTCATATTTCAAATTTTAAAATGAAATTATTTACTTTATGTCAAATATGTATGTGTTGGCTAAAATAAAAATATGAGTGGCTATTATCACTACTAAATCCAAATTATTTTCAAAACCTATAAGTGAAATATCAAATTTGAAAGTATGCTACTTATACTTTAATTATTAGCTTGCATGTGAAATATTATAAAGGCATGTTTAGTATAGGTCTCTTTTCTTTCTTATGTTAGCATAGTTTTGAATATGAGTTAGTAAGATGTAGGGGTTCATTTGAAAAGAACCCAACACTTACTTAATTCCTTACCCTATTCATCCCTATGCTCTCACCTAAGAAGGGTTGTCTATACTTACATAAATTGCATAAAAAAAACAAATCTATTAAATAACTTTTGCATTTTCCTTTTCTATTTTATTTCTTTTATATACATGGTTGTACTTAAGAAAAGTGGTATATTAGTCTGGACAACCTTGATGTTACGAGGATTTAAGTAGCCCTAAGTAGGTCTTGTACCTTACACCTCTAGTTAACAATGGTGCTATACTCACTTATGCCTTTCTTACTTTCATGTATGTATGTGAAATTTTGGATAAGGAAAATCTTTTCTACTTAAGAAAAATCATGCATATTCAACTTCTAAATTTTCTTAAATGAATTACTTAGCATGCATCATAAAGTGTGTTAACTACTCTCATTTGCATGTATAGATATGCTTAGGGTCCATCCATATGCATGTTATATATGTTGGGAAAGAAATGAAGAAATGTGTGTTATGCGAATTTTGATTCATTTTATTTAATCTTAAAATGTCTTTCATTTTGAATAGGTTTGTTTAGAGTTTATCTAAACTTTAGATTGACTAAAAGATGTAATCAGAACATTCACCTAAATGAAACTAAAACATGAACCTACTTTAGAAAATTACTTAAGGTTAGGGAAGGAAAGAGAAGTTCTCTTCTCTTTCCCTCTCTTCATAATTTAGTAATTAATTGTAGGTTTCATTTAAACCAAATTAAAACATGAAATAAAACCAACCCAAAATACTTAAAAAACTTAAATGAAACCTTCCTCTAAGTAGAACATGTTCTTCAGACTTTGAAAATTCAAACCCAAAGTCATACCTAAGCATACCACACAAACCTTCAAAACATGCACATTAGCCTAAGTCACCACTTCTAGCCTTAGGTTAGGTCGGTGCATGATTTTATGTTATGTTTTATTTTGTGATATATGTTTTAGAGATGTTTGTATGCTAGATTGAATGGTGATGTTCTTAGTCTAACTATTCTTTCTAGGGATTGTGCTTAAAGGGTGCTATCATAAATAAAATATAAATTCTTTTGCTTGGTGTTTTATACCTAAGCATAATCCATAGGCTAGGTGGACTTAGTCACCCATGCGTGGGGTGATAAGTCTGATATACATGCTTGGGATTTGTGAGGTGTGTTTTAGCTAAACTTTATTTTGCAGGTGTTGGTTAGATTTCCACTTTTCATTTTCATGTAAAAATTTGTATAATTAGGATTTTGGAATGATTTGTTGTGGGGATTAGAATAAGTATTGGTCATAAGATCCTATCTTATGCACCATGTGAAGTCTTGGAGCATCTTCCATCCAACCATCCAAGAAAGAAGAAAAGAAGAAGAAGAAAATAAAAGAAGAAAGAGAAGAAAGAAGAAAGAAGAATAAAGCTTGAAGACTCCCATAACAATGAATTCCTTTGCTTAATTATGATTTAATTTATTTATATTCTGGGTTGTATAAGGGTAGAGCTCGGCTATCCACATTTGATATTTTTTGGTTTGTGCGGTGGTGCCTAACCACAAACAGCCATTTATTCTTTTTGCGTTTAGCTTTATAAATTAATTGATGATGGTTTAGCTTTTGCATTAAGTGGCATGCTTTTCCTAGTTTCTTTCTTGCTTTATATATGGTATGGATGTTGATTAGGCTTTTTAGGAAAAGATAAATCTTTTACCTAACTTAACAACTCAAATTAAAATTGAACAACTCATAACCTCACCTAAAGCTTAGGTTTAAAATCAAGATGAAAGAATTAGCAACCCCTTAGCTAGTTGAGCATTTCTTTATAATATCATGCACAAATGCATCTTATTTCACTCTTGATTGAGGGCTTCCACCTTTGCCAAAAGAACGGCTTGACCTTTGAGGGGTGGAAACTCACCTACCTTCACCATTTTGGCCAATAATCTTCTTTCTCATGCATTAGTCATAAAAATCATATTAGCCTAAGCCAAAAATAATTGTCCAAAAAATGAAAATAAAATGAAATTTGAATCGCATTAGATTTATGTCATTTGAAGCATATCGCTTTAGATGATCTAGTCTCTTTAGGGAGTGAGTTTAAGTACTTAGTCACTTTCTAAATAAAAATAGTGTAGCTATCTTGAATAAGCATAAAGACTTGCCTACATGTATTTAAAGTCATAGGAGGAGTTAGTTGGCCACCCCGCGTTGTAAGTCTATCGAGTGGTTTGTTCTCTATGGAGGCAAACCAATTACTCATTTTGTCTTAGATTTAGGTTATGCTTTGCCCTCATAAGCTCCCTAGATTTTGTTTGAGGTTGCTTCCCCTTTGTGGCCATAAGCATAATTCCTCACCTCTAAAGCATTTCCTTAATCTTGTGTTAAAGAATCTTAAGTCCTAAAATTCTAAAAAAAATGCTACTCAAACAAACTAAATCAATTTCAAATTTGTAAAGCCCAACTATATGATAGTTTGAGATGCTCGCTAGGTTTCCTAGCATCATGAGTGCCTCTTACTTATTTCCCATTTTGGCTTCGATAATAACTCCCTCTTTTGATCAATCCTATTTGATCCTTCAAACATAAACTAATCTATTGATAGTCTTTTCCTATTGAAATCTTCAAAGACAATGATCATTTACCTTAATCAAGAGTTTTCCTAAGGGATACTGTCCCTTATGATGTAATTAACTATGGGGGTTTCCCCTAAAGGGAACTTAATGAGCTCGATTTAAAATAAATCCTATTTTACTTTTCCATGTAAAGTAGGGGAAGAATCTCAGGTACATATGCAGACCCATCATCCTTAGGAGTCCTTATTGAGGTGATTAGTTCCATTAAAGGTAGTGACTTCGAGATAGTACACTATTTCCTTGATGACATCCACCAATAAGTACATCTGTGATTTATGGCATTTTTTTCAAGATGAATTTATATATAGGTGTTACCTCTTTCTTTTCTCCCCACAGATTTGAAAGGTGACTCCATTATAGAAATTTTTCATCACAATCCTACAATTAATTACTAAGATATAAAGAGAGGGAAACAGAAGAGAACTTCTCTTTCCTTTCCTAACCTAAGTACTTTTTAAAGTAGGTTCATTTTTTTACTTTTGTTTAGTGAATATTTTGATTAAATCTTTTAATTAATCTTAAGTTTAGATGAACTCTACACAAACACATTCAAAAAGAAAGGTATTTTAAGATTAAAGAAAATGAACTAAATTAACAAAACACACATTACTTCATTTCTTTCCCAACATGTATAACATGCATATGAATGAATCATCAGCATATCTATACATACAAATGAGAATATTTAACACACTTTATGATGCATGCTAAGTAATCCACTTAAGAAAATTTGGAAGTTTAATATGCATGATTTTCTTTAAGTAGAAAATATATTTCTTATCCAATTTTCACATGCACACATGAAAGTAAGAAAGACATAAGTGAGTACAACACCATTGTTAACTAGAGGTGTGAGGTACAAGACCTACTTAGGGTTACTTAAAGCCTCATAACCTTGGGGTTATCTAGACTAATATACCGCTTTCCTTAAATACAAACATATGTATAAAATAAATGAATGGAAAGAAAGAATGCAAAACGTTGTATTAATTTATTCATTTTGTTTATGTCATTTATGTGTACAAACATAGGTAACCCTTCTTAACTAATAGCATAGGAATGAATAAGATATGGAATTAGGTAAGTGTTAGTTCCTTTTCAAATGAACCATACATCTTACCAACTCCTATTCAAAACTATACTAACATAAGAGAGAAAGGAAATCTATGCTAAGCACATCCTTATATTCTTTCACATGCAAGCTTATAATTAAAACATAAGTAGCACACTTTCAGATTTAATAATTGATTATATGTTTTGAAAATAATTTGAATTTAGTAGCCACTCATATTTCTACTTTAGCCAACTATCCAAAATTTGACATAAAGCAAACAATTTCATTTTTTTCAATTTGAATTTGAAAAATATGAATGCATGAAACCACATGACATACAAATTTAACATGTTGGGAAAAGAATCAAAGCAATGAAAACATGTAAACACATTCACTTCAATTAAATCCTAAAGACATTCATATGGAATAAGAAGGTTTAAAATAAATCAAAGTGAATTCAATGTGATTTTGTTTAGTTTTAAGTTTGATTTAATTTTAAAAAGGTGAGTTGATGTTTCTATTCCTAACCCATTCCCACATGTGTTTGATATTTTTGTTTAATTTTTAGATGATTAGATTCATTTTTATGTATTAATACGTTAAGGTATGAATTAAGCAAGTTAATTAACCCTTACCTATACCACCTTAACATAGTTAACCAAGTAATTATTAGCCAATGAGATGGCATAAAAACTCATAAGGAATTTAAACTTGCAATGCACCTAGGAAGAAAAGGGCTTAATGCAATTTGGCTCATGATGAATGGTTAATTAAGTTAAGGGGTTTAACTTAAGTAATTTCAAAACACCTTTTCACACATATGAATTGGGTTTTGATTTCCATAATTGAACTTAGGCTCTTAAATACCTAAGCATCTACCCAAAGTGGATTATTTAATTTCTGGAAATTTTTAGAATTTTAGAAATTAATTAAGGGGATAATTAATGAATTAACCCTTAATTAAGAGAGGATTAAGGAAAGAAAAGGGGGTTTAGGGAATAGCTTAGGGAAAATGCCCCAAAATTACTCCTTAAACCTCATATCTACTGAATCTGACCTTAATCAACTCTAATAATAAATTAAAACCACTAATCAAATCTTAATTATCCTTAATTACATAAGAGGATAATTAGGAAACACATTTGTAATTCCCCTAATTAAGCCTTTAATAAATTTCAAGAAAATTAGAAGAGGTAGAGGTCATCCCCTAAAACATACCCAAGAAGTTTGGGATTAATAAGAGAATTAATTAAGAAGTAATTAGCAAAATATGATTTCTAATAAAACTTATAATCAGATAAAAGGATAATTCAACCTCTATTGAAATTATTTTTAAAAAATTTTAGGTTGAATTATCTTTCCATATGATTTTACCTCATATTTTATTAAATTTTATTGAAGGAGATATGAATTTTAGAAGATCAAGAGATTAATAATCAATTAATCCTAAAATATTCCTCACTGGTCACGGCGAAGAATCGCATGCTTTACACATCGCGCATACTTAAATGTCACATCGTAGTGTGACTCATGCGCTGATCCTATAATTTGATCAAAGATCGAACGACCAAGGATCATCCCACAGTTTATAAAAGGGATAATTAATTCTAAAATGTGGGAATAATCTCGATCTTCCATCCAAAATGTGCAGATGGATGGCTGAGATGATCCAAGTTCTTCTCTTAGGATTATAGGCCCATGATCTTAGAAGACCGAGCTCGATTGACGATTGGAATAAAGATTCCCATCATCTAAAGCTACTAAGGAGCATATCCAAAGTGGATTTTACATCACTTGAAAATTTCTTTCACAAAGGAGAACTAATACGCTTTGGAGAATAGATCATGGTGCTTCCTTTAAGAAAAGTAGTACCATCAAAATACATCTCCCATCGAGTTATAAGTTCATGATTTGTTTATCTGGGAGATCGTCACTAAGCGAGAATGTAGCCAGGTGTGTCGCTAAGAAATCTACTAGTATCCCAACCGCAGATGATATGAATGTGATATCTTGAGAGAATCATGGATTAGCATGCCAAATATTGAGAAAGTGTTGGCTGTGTCATGAGATACTGCAGTGGATTGCTTCGGGAGATCAAGTTCACCTTATGGGAAAGCATATAATGTCATAGCTTTTGAGAGGCAAAGATTAAAGCTAGGCAATATTTCTCAATAGGTGGATGGTTTTCTTCTAAGGAATCGATTAAATGACTAGAGAGAGCCTTCCCTTCATCATTGGCTTGGGACAACATAGCACCAAGAGAGTCATCCAATGTAGTAGTGTAGAGGATGAGTGGCTTGCCCAAGATAGTGGCTGCTAGAACTCGCAGCTCCACCAAGTACTTTTTGATATCTTTGAAGGCATGTTGGCACTTATCATCCCACTGAGCTTGGCATTATTTTAATCTCAGAATGGTTGGCATCTCCGATAGGTTAGAGATAAAGCATCTATCACCATCCAAAAGATCTGAGTTGAGTTAAACTCTTAGGAGGTTTGATCTTTTTAAGATATATTTGATCTTTTTAGGATCTATTTCTATTTCCCGATGTCAAACAATAAACCCAAAGAATTTCCCTGAAGTAATTATGAATGCACACTTCAGATGATTCATCATTTTGAGGTTATATTGTCTTATTCGTTCAAAAACTACTATCAAGTCAAATAGGAGGTCTTCCTTTTCTCTGCTCTTGACTACTAGATCATCAACGTAGCACTCAACTTGATGATGGATGAGTTCATTGAAGATGAGTCAACCCGTTATGTAGCTGATTTTTAAGGCCGAAAGGCATGGCCCTATAACAAAAAATTTCAATCGGGTTCAAAAAAGTAGTGTTTATTTCATCTTCAAAAGATATATTGATTTGGTTATAGCTAGATAACCCATCCATAAAAGAGAAAATTTCATGGGATGAGGCAATGTCCACCATTAATTCTGGTATAGGAAGAGGAAACTCATCCTTAGGACATGCCTTATTTAAGTCCCTAAAATCAATGCAAATGTGAATTTGGCCATTTTTTTCTTAATTGTGATGACCCTACCTAACCAGGTAGGATATTTTTCTTCCCTGATGAAACCAACATCAATTTCTCCTAAATGACTTATTCAATTTCTAATCATATGTGTCTAGGAGCTTGTTTAATAGGGTAGCATGGGTCTATTGCTAGCTTGGACTACTACGAGATAATCTTTCTTCATAACTCCATATGAAGCTATTTAAACTCACCAATACCTATCTAAGTTATTAGTTTCTTCATCGATGAATGAACCATGTATGTGCATGGATTTTCTTCTCATTGATTTCAATTTGTCGATTGTTGAATGAATTTCTTCTTCATTTTCTTTTGACTGAGATCATATGGATCATCTCGATTTTTCTAAAACACATTTTTTATGGTTGTGTGAGAAGAAACTATCGACTCAAATGATTGGTAAAAAATTAGGCAATAATCTTCATCAACACCACCGTACCAAATCCTAATCCCGCTCTTGATTGTCTTCCTACTCAGATTGTTCCATAGCTTCTCAAGTACTCAATTGCTTGACCATGTGAGGAATTAAACCTTTATGTATAAGATTTTGAACACAAGGCGAGTAAAAGTCAAAAGGTAATTCCATTAATTCTTTAAAAGTATCCTCCTCAAGCTGTACATCAACTTCAGGGCTTGAAGATGATGATCCCAAAAAGAACTTATGCTTCATGTCACTAGAAGACTTAGGGACTTCCTTAACTACTAAGCCTTCAACTTTTTGAGATGTAAGTGAGGTAAGAGCTAAGGTTCCCAACTTCTACCTAATAGTTTCACATAAACAAAATTTGAATACTTTGCTTTGATTGGAGGCTTGGTCTTCATCTCTGTCTAGATCGAAAGTCACCTCTAATGGAACCCATTGAGAGGGGTTGCCTGGTATACTAATCACATTAGACTCATCCTTGAGTAAGATTCCAAGTCTATATGAATAGTAGGGGTACTCCTATGAACTGAAACACGACCTCTATTGGTTGAAGGCCAACTAGGGGGTCTCTCACCTCTAGAACTTCCTTTATTTCTGCCTCTGCCTCTACCTGATGGAGGTTGAGCTATCCTACCCACATGTCCATATGACAGAATGAACTGTGGGTGGAATGTGATATGTGGATCTATTTCTACTTCATTTCCCCTTTCTTGTTCATTTGAACTTTTATTTTTCTTTTCATTTTCTTTTTCTTCATTTTCTTTTTTTTTTGTTTTTGCATTTGAATTTTTCCTAAGTTCATGAGAAAGTGTGTTTTGAGGAAGATCGTAGGTCACATCCTCATAAATCTCAACCTCTCTAACTGAAAATGGCTTTTCATCTACGTTAACTCAGTATTCAATTCCATCTTTTTTGAACTTGATGCACTGATGAAGGGATGATGGAACAATCTTATTCTGATGTATCTAAGGCATACCAAGCAAAGCAGTGAATGATGTATTAGAATCAATGATATAGAACTTGGCCTTAGTCTTCCAGTTACCTATCTCCAAAGGCAACACTATAGAACATAAAGCCCGCTCACCTTGGTCATTGAATCCTCTCAACATCATTATCTCCCAGAGTGTAGATGTTGATCTCAAAAGGCAAGGTCTTTATAATTAATGTTCAATGATGCACTTATCCATGAGAACGGCAAAAGAACCTATCCATGCATATGATGTAGATGGATTGTGCTAAGTCTCCCAAGAAGGTCTTCATCTATGAAGGTGATCCTTGCTTCTTTTGTAATATGCTTCCTCACCTATAGTCAATAGCTGCATATTTCAAGATCAAGAGATTAGTGATTCCATCATCTTTGGATAAGATAAGGGCATCATATTTACAGATGACAACTTTCTTAAATGAGAAAGGATGTTGTAGTCCACCTTCCTAGTCTTCCACAAGCATATCCAAGGGTGGAACATCTGGAATGGCTTCAATCTTTAGTACCAATGACTTGTTTCCTTATCTTGAGGTGCTTCCCATAGAACCTGCCACGTTGACTTAGTGATCTAGAAAAGGCAATTTTGGCCTCTCTTGTAGACCTCTTATTGATTAGCTTTTCAAATGTCTTGATAGTGAAGCCCTTAAGCATGAAGGCGATCAGGCCATGGATATACTTCAAGAGAATCTCAATGGCATGTTGTTCAGATAGCTATGGTTTACACTTCATACTCAGGTTACACCATCGGAGAATATAATCAATAAGGGACTCACTGGGGTGTTGTTGTGCTACAACGAGATCACCTACAGTAACCCTTTGCTAAGCTCCAACAAACCTCTTGATGAAGAGTTGCTCTAACTCAACAAATATCTTTATCAATCAAGGGTTTACATACCAATCGAAAAGTAATATCCGCTAGACTACTAACAAAGTAAAAAGCAAAGCATCGCACCTACATTGCAATAAGCCTAAATGTGCTATGTGCTACCTTGGGTTTCCACTGCCATCAAAGCTTTTGAAGGAAGGAGGCATGAAACCCTTAGGATATTGGATAACATCGAATTCCTCCAGGTAGGGTATACCTTATGGAACTGATGATCCTCCCCGGGCTTGAGCCAAAGCTTCCTTCACTTACTGCTCAACCATGGATTTTATGTCTTTTTCTTTTATGGAGGTACTTTTCACTACCTTCCTATACATGCTAGTGGTACCTTGCTCAACGGAGGTGAGTCTTGACGGGTCCAAGACATGCCCAACTCTTACGAGCTGTAGTAGTAGGATGAACTAAAGGGGCCTTTTATAAAGCATTGAAACTATTAATAAGTCCTCTAACATCGTGCCATCCATCAATCATCTTCATCCTTCTACCTCAACTATTTGGAGGTGTTGATGATGTGGTGTATTCTTGATCAACCTCATCACCTTCCATGGCTTATTGTTCTCTAAGAAGAGACACTCTAGTGTTAACCATGCAGACTCCAACTGAGTCTCCCAACAAGTCATCTTCATTGGGATCGAAGCTAACTTTCTATTCATCTGACCAATCGTACCTTAAGATCTTCTTCTTTCCATGAAATAATATGCACTAACTCATCTAAAGAATGATCCATCTCGAGGTACAAATAATTCGAGGTGATCGCCATCGCAGAGCATCGACCTCGCATGTCATTAGAGAGTTAATCCTATGTGGATTGTACTCACTGGATGAATGATATTCACCGCTCAAGCTGAGAGGGTATAATCCTAGGATGTTCCACTATCACTGGTGCAGTTGGACTATCATCTGCAATATCTGAAATGACTATCACCATCTCCACATCCTATTATACAGGCAGAGTTGGTGAAGGGATGACCATGACTCTTTGAGGTCGCCACTCCTTCCGCACCACCACTATGGAAGAAGGTTGAGTAGGAGAGCTTGGCCTCGCCATAATGGATGGTGTAGAAGGAGTAGGATCCCTCGGTCATAGCTAGATCAACAACGGGGTGTGCTTTTCCCTGGATATGGCCTTCATTGCCTTTGCTGGGACATGAGATGTTGTAACTTGACCGATGGACGAGGGTGAGCTGGGGTGGAGACAACACCACTCTTTATGCGTGAACGCCTCCTATGGTGACTAGTCCCAAGAATAGGATGCTATCAATATGGTCAGCAAGAGTAGCTGGAAAATCAATAAGAGTGAGTTGCAATGGTTGAACCTTCACCTCCGCTGATAATATGTGATGTATGGGCCTCTAGGCCCTCTCTGAGAATAGTTAATGTGGGGATGATGGATCAAAGATCAAACCGAGTTGACTCTCAGCATCCGTAGCTCATGTGGCAAGATAGACCGAGGCCATGAACCTCCCACTGGTAACTACCGGCTATGCACCAGGAGGAGTGATGAGGATCCTCCTAACATCCTCCTTGTCTAACCCAAAGAAAGGAAGGAACTAGTTTGTTTTAACCGTGGTGAAGTAATAATGGGAAACACATCAACAGCTGAACGGGCTGCTGCCTCCATCTCCCTTGTGATCCTGGTGTGGTACCGCTTGATCATGTAGTTCTTATTCCTACGCTGTGTCCGTGTAGGATGGGAGGAGTGAGAGCTAGACCCATACTCAAAGGAAGGGGAGGAAAACCCTGAGACCAGGGGAGCCTTACCCTTGGAGGGTACAAATGAGATGGTACACCATAGATCAGAAATGAGCGCATTGCAACCGGCTAGTAATGCCGGTACTACGGTACTATGACCAAGGGAACGCCATGAATTTCCTGGAGACATCGAGTCGAGGGTAAATCAATGACTCACCGGTCACCGTAGTCCTACAATAGGTGAAGGGAGTGCCCTCACAAGTAATCCTGGCTCCTTCGAATCCCCTACCAAAGTGATTAGATGCGTATGGTCCAATCGAGGGAAGTTGGCTTGATCCAAAGCCAAATCAATACCATGGGGGAAGGTGAAAATGAACTTCTGTGAACCGACCATGTCAGAAAAATTGTAAAAGACTGAAAACTAAACTACCATTGTACTAACTATAAGAATCTGCAATGAGAAATGAGTTTATATCAGTTTTCCCTCTTTATAGATTTTTGAATTTGAATTTAAAAATTTGAACCCACGTCCAACAACTTGGAAGTGTTAAGTGAGGTTCAAATAGATTTGAGAAGATTGATTGAAAGAAGAATTTTGAATATGAATCCAACTTCAACAAATTTAGGTATGTTAAAAGAGGGATTCAAATATTTTGATAAGGATGCTTCCATAGGTTCATGTTTATTTGAACTTAGATTTTGGATATGAGGACCCTTTCATTTAATAAATTTGGGTATGTTAAATTAAGGGTCAATTTGATTTTGTTTTTATTTGATTGATTTTGGAATTTCACTTACTTAGCAAATTTGGGTATGTTAAGTGAAGTGTTTGAGAAAGTGGTTGTTTCTGTTTGTAAATTTTTGTTTTGATTATGGAAATTTGGAATTTCCACTTAGCAAATTTAGGTATGCTAAGCGAAGAATCCAAGTGTGTTTTGTTTAATTTTTTGAAAATAAGATTCTTAGCAAATTTAGGTATGCTAAGGGAATCCTAAGTGTTTCATTTTTATTTTGATATTTTGAATTTTGAAAAGGTAGGATCTTTAGCAAATTTGGTATGCTAAGGGAATCCTAAGATGTTTCATTTTATTTTGATTTGATTGAAAGTGGAGACTTTACTTTAGCAAATTTGGTATGATAATGATGAAGTCCCACTTGATTTTGTGAAATGGAAATTTCACTTAGCAAATTTGAGCATGCTAAATGAAATTCCAAAGGACGTGTTTAAAATTTTGATTTCATTTTGGTTTTGAAAATGGAAACTTCTCCTTAGCAAATTTGGTATGCTAAGGAAAGAATTTCCAAAGGTGTTTGAGAATTTTGGTTTTGGATTTGAAGACTTCACTTAACAAATTTGAGTATGCTAAATGAAGTTCCAAAAAGTGTTTGAAAATTTTAAAATATGATTGTTGATTTTTGATTTTTGATTTGGAAACTTCACTTAGCAAATTTGAGTTGCTAAATGAGGTTCCAAAAAGTGTTTGAAATTTTTTGATTTTTTTGGGTTTGGAGACTTCACTTAGCAAGTATGCTAAAAGAAGTTCAAAAGTGTTTTGAAAATTTTTTTGGCTTTTTAATTTTGGAGACCTCACTTAACAAATTTGGGTACATTAAATGAAGTTCCAAAATGTGTTCAAAAATTTTTGGATTTTGAATTTGGAGACTTCTCCTAAAAAATTTGGTTATGTTAAATGATGTTCTAAATGTGTTTAAACTTTTGAAAGTATGATTGTTTAAGTTTTAGTTTTTAAAAAGAGGACTCCATTCAATAAATTTGGGTATGTAGGATGAATCAATTTTATTTTCAAATGTAAAATTTTGTTTTGTGTGTGATTATTGCTTTTGAAAGAGAGAATTCCAACTTAATCATATATGAGATATGTTTAAGTGGGATTTCCAAATGATGTTTTTTTGAATTTCATTTAATGAATTTTAATATATTAAATGAAGATGTTCATATGTGCTTTTGAAAAATTTAATTTTATTTGAAGATAAAACTTCCTTTTAATAGGCATGAGTGTATTGAATGGAAAGGTTCATGTGTGCTTTTTGAAAACTTTCTAATTGATTTTGATTATTATTTTTGAAAAGATGATTGTTCTTTTAATTTTGAAAATGAAATCTTCATCAAAATGAATTGAAAGAAGATGTTTATTTGTGCTTTTGGAAAGTTTAGATTTATTTGTAAATGAAACTTCCATTCAATAGGTGTGAATATATTGAATGAAAAGATTCATGTGTGCTTTTTGAAAACTTTATTTTGATTTTGATTTTTGGAAAGATGATTGTTCATTTTATTTTGAAAATGAAATCTTCATCAAAATAAATTAATGGAAAGATGTTCATTTGTGCTTTTGGAAAATTTTGTTTGTTTTATTTTTGAAATACATGTAACAATTATGAGAATTGTTAAATGAGTGATAAATTTTGTGGAAAATATTTTATTAAATGCATTTTTGAAAAGGTGCTTTTTGAAAAGCAAAGTTCTTATGGAAAATTTTATTTGTCTTTATTATTTTAGGATGAACCTTTCTTTATCATAAAAATGATAAGGAGGAAGTATTTAAGTGTTTTCTTTCTATTTAGATATTTTTATTTTTACCCATTGGAGAACCCAATGAGGGTTTTAAGACTAACAAGGAATGTGGTCCTAAAACCTAAAGATGTTAGCTGACTCAACTTAAGAATGAAATGAGCTAAGTGTCAACAGAAAGAAAGATAGCCTCGGATTCATACTAAAGTATAAATCTGTTATCAATACTCAAAGACAATAATCATTTTCCAAACATGGAGAGAGGAACCATTCCCAGTGGAGTCGCCAAAAAAATCTATGGAGAAAATTTTTTATAGGAGTCACCTTCAAATCCATGGGTAAGAAAAGGAAGACAAGACTATAAAAATTCATCATTTTAAGACATGCACCAGAGATGTTTATTCGTGATCGAGTATCATCAAGGAATAGTGTACTATCTCAAAAGATAGAAGTCACTACCCTTTAATGGAACCAATCACCTCAATAAGGACTCCTAAGGACGATGGATATGCATTCGTACCAAAGATTCTTCCCTACTTTACATGGAAAAGTAAAGGGTTTATTTTAAATTGAGTTTGTTAAGTTTCCTAAGGGCAAGCCCCATAATTACATCCTAAGGAATGGGGATTCCATAAGAAAACTCTTGATTAAGGTTAATGAACATTTTTTACAAAGATTTCACTAGGAAAGGACTATCAATCGATTGGTTTAATTTTGAAGATCAAATGTGATTTATCAAAGAAGAGGAGTTATTATCAAAGCTAAAAGGAATATAAGTAGGAGATGCCCACGATGCTAGGAAACCTAGCGAACATCTCAACCTATCCTATTATTGGGTTTTACATTTTTGAAATTGATTTAGTTTGTTTGAGTTGAATTTTTCATTAGAAATTTAGACTTATGATTCCTTAACACAAGATAAGGAAATTCTTAAGAGGTGAGGAATTATGCTTATGGCCCACAAAGTGGAGAAGAAATCTTAGAACCTAAATCTAGGGAGCTTTGGTGAGGGCTAAAAGCACAACCTAAATCTAAGGCAAAGAATGGGTATTTGGTTTGTCTCTATAAGTGAGGACAAACCACCTAACTTCTTGGACTTACAACCGCCTGGGGTGGCCGCCAACTAATTCCTCATATGATTTTAAATACATGCAGGCAAATCTTATGCTTTATTCAAGATAGCAAAGTTATTATTTATTTAGAAAGAGACTAAGTCCTTAAACTCAGTTCTAAAGATACTAGATCATGTAAGGATATGCTTCAAATGACCTAAATCTAATGCAATTCAAATTTCATTTTAAATTTTTTTTGGATAATTATTTTGACTCAAGCTAATAGGATTCATATGCCTAATGCATGAGAAATAAAGTTATTGGACAAAATCAGTGAGAAGGGAGGAGGTGAGTTTCCATTAGGGCTCTCAAAGGTCAAGCCAAGTTTCTCTGGCAAAGGTGGAAGTCCTCCAATCAAGAGTGAAATAAGATACCTTTTTTGCATGATATTGTAATAGAAATACTCATCTAGCTAAGGATTGCTAATTCTTTTATCTTGATTTTAAGCCTAAGCTTTAGGTGAGGTTATGAGTTCTTTATTTTAATTTTGTGTTCTTAAGTTGGGTAAATGATTTATTTTTCTCTAAAAAGCCTAATCCACATCCAGGCTATACATAAAACAAGGAAAAAACTAGGAAAAGATATCACTTAATGCAAAAGCTAAATAAATCAACAATCAATTTATAAAGCACAAAAGAATATTGTTGTATGAGCACCACGCACAAAAAAGACAAATGTGGGTAGTGAGCTCTACCCTTATAACCCTAGATTACAAATGAATTAAATTACAATTAAGAAATGAATTCATTATTATGGGGGTCTTCAAGCATCATTTCTTCTTCTTCTTCTTCTTCTTCTTCTTTTCTTTCTTTGGTTCTTTCTTTTGGATGGTTGGAAGGTAGATGCTACAAGGCTTAACATGGTACATATGATAAGATCTTATTTCCAATGCACATCCTAATCCTCATAACAATCATTCCAAAATTCTAATTGTATAAATTTACATGAAAAGGGAAAGTGGAAATCTAGCTAACATTTGTAAAATAAAGGTTAGCTAAAATAAACCACACAAATCTCAAGAATGTATATTAGACTTATCACCCACACATGGGTGACTAAGTCCACCTGGCCTATTCAATTATACTTAGGGGAGTGCAAGCAAAAGCTTATATATTTTTATTTATTGTAGCGCCTCTTAAGCACAATCCCCTGCAGAAAATAATGATTAGACTAAGAGCGTCCTACCATTCATTTTACAAACATACATCCCATCATCCAGTCTAAAATATATATATCAATAAATAAAACCAATATCAAACCATGAACCACCCTAACCTAAAGATAGAAGAGGTGACTTAGGCTAATTTGTGGGCTTTGAAGGTTTATGTGGTATGCTTAGCTATGGCTTTAGGTTCAAAGTTTCTAACTGTGAAAACATGTTCAACATAAAGGAGGATTTCATTTAAGTTGTTTAATTTTTTTGGGTTGATTTTATTTCATGTTTTGATTTAGTTCAATTGAATCCTATAATTAATTACTACATTATAAAGAGAGGGAAAGAAAAGAGAACTTCTCTTTCCTTTCCTAACCTTAGTAATTTCTAAAGTAGGTTCATATTTTTTATTTTGTTTAGTCAATATTTTGATTAAATCTTTTAATTAATTCTCAGTTTAGATGAACTCTAAACAAACACATATTACTTAATTTCTTTTTTGACATGTATAACATGTATATGAATGAATCCTAAGCATATTTATACATATAAATGAGAATATTTAACACACTTTATGATGCATGCTAATTAATTCTAAGTAGAAAAGGTATTTCTTAACCAATTTTCACATGCACACATGAAAGTAAGAAAGACATAAGTGAGTACAGTGTCATTGTTAACCAGAGGTGTAAGGTACAAGACCTACTTAGGGCTACTTAAAGCCTCACAGCCTCAGAGTTGTTTAGACTAATATATCACATTCCTTAAATACAAACATATGTACCAAAGAAATGAATAGAAAAGAAAGAAAGAAAGCAAAAGTTGTATTAATTGATTTATTTTGTTTATATCATTTATGTGTGCAAGTATAGGTAACCCTTCTTAACTTATAGCATAAAATGAATAGGATATTGAATTAGGTAAGTGTTAGGTCCTTTTCAAATGAACCATACATCTTACCAACTCCTACTCAAAACTATACTAATAGAAGAGAGAAAGGAAATATATGCTAAGCACTTCCTTATTCTTTCACATGCAAGCTTATAATTAAAAAATAAGTATCACACTTTCAAATTTAATAATTGATTTATATGTTTTGAAAATAATTTGAATTTAGTAGTGATAATAAATTACTCATATTTCTACTTTAGCCAACACGCAAATTGACATAAAGTAATTTCATTTTTTTTTTAATTTGAATTTGAAAAATATGAATGCATGAAACCACATGACATACAAATTTAACATGTAGGGGAAAAAATCAAAGCAATGAAAGAATGTAAACACATTCACTTCAGTTAAATCCTACATACATTCTTATGGAATAAGAAGGTTTAAAATAAATCAAAGTGAATTCAATGTGAATTTGTTTAATTTTAAGTTTGATTTAATTTTGAAAAGGTGAGTTGAGTTTGTTATTCCTAACCCATTCCCACATGTGTTTGATATTTTTGTTTAATTTTGAGATGATTAGATTCATTTTTATGTATTAATTCGGTTAAGGTATGAATTAAGCAAGTTAATTAACCCTTAGCTATACCACCATAACATAGTTAACCAAGTAATTATGAGCCAATGAGATGACATAAAAACTCACAAGTATTTTAAACTTATAATGCACCTAGGAAGAAAAGGGCCTAATGTAATTTAGCTCATGATTAATGGTTAACTAATTTAAGGGGTTTAACTTAAGTAATTTCAAAACACCCTTTCACACATATGAATTGGGTTTTGATTTCTTTAACTTAACTTAGGCTCTTAAACACTTAAGCATCTAACCAAAGTAGATTAATTAAGTTATGGAAATTTTAGAATTTTATAAATTAATTAAGGGGATAATTAATGAATCAACCCTTGATTAAGAGAGGATTAAGGAAAAAAAGGGGTTTAGGGAATAGCTTATAGGAGATGCCCCAAAATTACTCCCTAAACCTCCTATCTAGTGGATATGACCTTAATCAACTCCAATAATGGATAAAAACTACTAATCACACCTTAATTATCCTTAATTACATAAGGATGTAATTAGAAAACACATTTGTAATTCCCATAATTAAGTCTTCAATAAATTTCAAGAAAATTAAGGGAGGCAGAGGTCATCCCGTGAAACATACCCAAGAAGTTTGGGATTAATTAGAGGATTAATTAAGAAGCAATGAGCATAATATTATTTTCAATAAAACCCAAAATTAGAGAAAAGAATAATTTAAAATCCATTGAAATTATTTTTAAAATATTCTAGGTTGAATTATCTTTCCATAGGATTTTACCTCATATTTTTTTTGAATTTTATTGAAGGACATATGAATTTTAGAAGATCAAAAGATTAATAATCATTAATTAAATCCCTAAACTAATCCCTCACCACATCAAGCGGGCGGTGGTCGACGCTTTACCCGCTGACTATGAGCTTATTACTTAAATGTCACGCTAGGTGGCATGCGTGATCCCTACCGCGATCAATGGATGGCGATGATCTCGCAATTTATAAAAGGGATAAATAATTCTAAAACATGGGAATAATCTTGGCTATCCATCCAAAATGCACAAATGGATGGCCAGGATCTCCCCAGTTCTTCCCTTAGGATTTATGAAGGCCATCCATGATGATCTTAGAAGATGCTGATTGAGCTCAAATTGGAACAATATTATTCCCACACCATCTAAAGCTACTAAGGAGCATATCCAACGGTGGATTTTACATGACTTGAAAATTTCTTTCAGAAAAGACCAACACCCTCTAAGGTAGGTGGTTGAAAAATTCCATACCTCTTCGGAGGTGACCACCGGTGCTCGAGCTCGATGAGGTAGCTTCATCTAGTAGAGAGGAAGCCCTGCTAAAATTTTTAGGCCTTGGGGTTGAGTGGACCTTCTTACTTGGGGCTTTGATCCAATTGAGGCTCTCCTTACTGTGGGAACTAAAATGGATGCTTGGGTGCACTCGAATTGATCTCCTGAGGGAGTGTGTAAGAGGAAGTAGCTGGTATGTGAGGAAGTTGACTTTGCAAGCTCTATTTTCAATGGAGAAAATCGAGAAGAAGCTATTTGAAATCCTCCTTAGAAAGCTTAGATGGCTTTTCTGATTTCCTAACACTCGCAGTTTCAATCAATGAGAATGATAATTTCAAATTGAATTAGGGGGAGTATATCTCCTCCTATGGCAATCGATGGTATACATTTGTCATTTTGATCCAAATTGACATTAGGAGGTTGTTTAGGTTGAGCACTTTACACATGGTTTGAGGACTGGTGGATTGCCAACCTCCCATGTGCATCAAGGGTGGAGGAAGGATTTGAATGAGCCAATTTGACCCATGAGGTTGGGTCCATAATGACCCAAACCCATTGATGCCACTCTTCATTAGGTCCCCTTGAGCTATTAGGAAGGCATCAAGTTGATATGAAGCGGGTTTGACCAAATTACCCATGGATTAGGCTAAAATTTGTTCTATGGCTTAGGGTTGGAATGGTTATTTTGTTGATTTTTGAATTTGGATATGTTGGGTATGTGTAGAAACTAGGTTTGGCCAAGTTTCTTGAGATTTGGAATTCATTTGATAAGGTTTGTTTCATGTTGACCCATTTAGGTCAAAATGGGTCAACTTGTTGACCAATTGGTCAAATCAAACCAAGATCAAGTTCATATGATCATTTGAAATGTTTAGGTGGCTTTTGGTTTGATAATTAATTTTGATTTGCTCATATGATTCATTTAGGTCAAATGGGTCAAGACCGATTTGACCCATTTGAATTTGTGGGTAAGTAGGTTTAGGTTAGGTGGTCATATGGAGTGGATTGGTTTCTTTGTTTCTAATCAATTTTGTTTTTGATGATTAAGTCAAGTTGGTGGTCAATTTTAGTTGGCCATGAGGCTTTGTTCAAGTTCAACAAGTGATTTGGAATGAACTTGACCCATTGGTTTCAATCAATTTGGCTTAGATCAAGTTTTAACACATTTTGACTTTTTAGGTCAAGTCGGGTCAACTTGGGTCAAGTGCCCAATTGGGCTAGGTTAGGCTCAAATGTTAGCTTGATCAAGTTCAAAAATAGGTCGTTAATGAACTTAGACCAATTGTTTCAATCAATTTAGCCTATGGTGGAATTTGGCTATGTTAGGTTTCATTTTGAGCTAAGTGTTGACTTGGTCAACCCTTAGGTTTGACTTGGTTTGACCCAATTTGATTTATTGATCATCCCATGATGATTGTTGATCATGATGAGAGGCATAGGTGAGTTTGATTCAATCCAATTTTAGGATTAGAATTTGGCTCATAATTTTAGGTGACTTTGGGTCAAGTGAGCCTAAGTGAGTCAAATGGCTTGGTCAAAGCTTGATTAGAGCTTGATTGAACTTGTATATAGACTTATGATTGAAATATAAATCCATTTACGAGTGATTTGAAGTCAAATGGGTTTTGATCCATTTGACAATTTCATATTCAAAGGAAGAATATGAAAGGATTTAGGGTTTGATTTTTGAATTAATTTTGATTGGATTGAAGTTTGTATTAATATTTGAATTCATGATTGTAGGGTTGATTAAATCATGAAGTGAAATCAAGAGTTTTGCTTGATTTGAAGGTGATTTGGCTAAGTTCAAGATTTTGACTTGAAAGGCTAAGGTTGAATTTTGAGTGGATTAGAGTTTGATTTTTGGAATTGGATTTGATTGTTTGGATTTATATTTCATTTATATATGTAAATATAAATGAGAATATAAATGGATCATGAGAAAATTTTAAGGATTTGAAGTGGTTTAACCATGATTTGGGCTAAGTCCATTAAGAGGGATTTAATGGACTTAGGAAAATTTTTGAGTTTGGAGTTTGAATTTTCTAATTTGGTTTGATTGCTTTATATTTATATTTGATTTATATATGATAAATGAGAATATAAATAAGTTATGAGAAAATCCCATGAGTTTGATTTGGTTTGATTATGATTTAGGCAAGGTCCATGAAGGGAAACTTAAAGGACTTAAGAAAGATTTTAGATTTGGAATTTGATTTGAGGGTTTGATTTGATTTATTTGAATTTATATTTCATTTATATATGTAAATATAATTGAGAATATAAATGAGGAGGGAGTTCTTATCGAAGCCAAATGAAAATAAGTAGGGGATGCTTAGGATACTAGAAAGCCTAGTAAGAATCCCAAACTATCTTATGGTTGGGCTTTATATTTTTGAAATTGAATTGATTTATTTAGTTAAATTTTCATTAGAAAGTTAGGGCTTACAATTTCATGATACAAGGTCATGAAAATGCCTAAGAGGTGAGGATTTATGCTTGTTGCCCGCAAAAGGGAGAAGTAGCCTCTGAACCTAAATCTAGGGAGCCTTGGTGAGGGCCAAAGCATGACCTAAATCTAAGGCAAAAATGGGCATATGGTTTACCTCCACAAGAGAAAATAAACCACCTGACTGTTGGACCTACAACCACATGGGGGTGGTCGCCAACTAACGCCTCCTACAATTTTAAAACATGTAGGCAAGTCAAATGCTTTTGCAAGGTAGCTAAGCTGTTATTTATTTAGAAAGAGACTAAGTCCTTAAACATACTCCCTAAGAGACTAGATCATGTAGGGTAGGATTTAATGACTTAAATCTAATGAAAATTTGGTTACATTTTATTTTCATTTTTGTACAATCAATTTGACACAGGCTTTAGGATTCATATGCTAAATACATGAGAAATTAGATTATCGATCGAAATCAGCAAGATAAGGAGGTGTATTTCCACTATGGCTCTCAAAGGTCAAGCCAAGTTCTCTGGCAAAGGTAGAAGCCCTCCTATCAAGAGTGAAATAATATGCTTTTTTATGCATGATGTGAGGAAAGAAAGTACAACATCCATCTAAGGGGTTGCTAATTCTTTTATCTTGATTTATAACCTAAGCTTTAGGCGAGGTTATGAGTTATTTAATTTTTTAGTTTGAATTGATTAGTTGGATAGAAAATTTATTTTCCTAAGAGCCTAATCGTCATCTAGGACATACATCAGAGCAAGGAAAAAACTAGGAAAAGATGCCATCATAATGCACATGCTAAGTAAACATCAATCAATTTATAAAGCTAGCACAAAAGAATATAAGGCCATTTGTGGTTGGGCCTCACCATAAAAACTTGAAAAATAAATTGGGTAGCCGAGCTCTACCCTTACAACCCAAATTATAAATGAATAAATTACAATCAAGAAAGGAATTCATTGTTATGGGGGTCTTCATTCTTCATTCTTCATTTCTTCTTTCTTCTTTCTTCTTTTGTTTTGTTGGAATGTGGTTACTCCAAAGGCTTCACATGGTACATAAGACATAGTCTTATGACTAATGTTCATCTTAATGCCCCATAACAATCATTCCAAAATTATAATTGCAAAATTACATGAAAATGGGAAAAAGAAAATCGAACTAAAACCATCAAAATAGAGATTAGCCAAATAAATAATAGAATCCCAAGCATGTAAATATATAAATTGGACTTGGCACCCACACATGGGTAACCAAGTCCACCTAGCCTATTTTGGATTATTCTTAGGGGTATAAGCACTTGCATAGCAAAAGCAATTTATATTTTTGTTAAAGAGCACTTGAAGCACAATCCCCTACAAAAGACAATAATTAGACTAAGATCGCCAAACCATTCAATCTATGCACATACACCCTAACATCCAGACTAGAAACATTACATCATAAAATCAAAGCAACATCAAATAATGCACGACCCTAACCTAAAGCTAGAAGTGGTGACTTAGCCTAATGTGTGTTATTTAAGGTTTGTGTGGTATGCTTAGCTAGGCTTTAAAGTTAGAGTTTTTTAAGTATGAAATGTTCAACTTAGAGGGGTTATTTCATCGAGGTGATTTAGTTTCTTTGTTTGATTTTATCTTTTGATTTGATTTGGTTTGAATGAACCTAGAATTAATTACTAAAAGTTGTAAAAAAAGGAAAAGAGAAGAGAACTTCTCTTTCCTCCTTACCTTAAGTAATTTCTAAGGTAGAGTCATAATTTATTTTATTTCGTGAATGTTTTATTATGTTTTTTGATTAATCCTAAGTTTAGGTTTTCCTAAACAAACATATTCAAAAAGAAAGGCATTTTAAGATTAAGTAAAGTGAAATATTATCACAAATCACACATCACTTCATTTCTTTCTCAACATGTGTAACATGCATATGGATGAATCCTAAGCATATCTATACATGCAAATGGAAATGTTTAGCATGCCTTAATTATGAATGCTAAGAGAGTTACTTAAGATAATTTGGATGCTTCATGATGCATGATTTTGTTAAGTATAAAAAGATTGGTTCTTTTATCCATTTTTCATATGCACATTTAGAAGAAAAGACATAAGTGAGTACAGCACCGCTATTAGCACCAGGGGTATAAGGTACAAAACCTACTTAAGGATACATAAAATCTCACAACCCCGGGATTGTCCAAACTAATATACCAATTTTCTTAAATACATGTGCATGTACAAAAAGAAATGCATGGAAAGAGAATCATGCAAAATGTTTATGTTTGTTTGACTTTGGTTTGATTGTTTAGTTTATATGTGTGATGTGGAATTCCTTCTTTAATTCATGACATAGGAGTGTATAGGAATGGATTTAAGCAAGTGTTATGTCCTTTTCAAATAGACTATACACTTTGCAAATCTTATACAATTCTATGTTAAGAAAGAGAGAGAGAATCACATAACACATTTTATGCTATTCACATGCAAGCTCATAAGTACATATAAATAGCATACCTTTCGGTTTTTATGTTTAAATCATAAGTTTTAAAATACTTTTTAGATTTAATAGTGATAATAGCCATTCATATCCTTACTTTAGCCAAAGCATGCAATTTGACATAAAAAAATATTTCATTTTTAATTTGATTTTAAAAGGCATGAATGCATGATTTTCATATGACATACACATTTAGCATGCTATGAAAGAAACAAAGTGATGATAGCATGTAAAATCATTCACCCTAATTAATTCCTAAAGATAATCTTATGAGATAGGATTATTTAAAGTAAATCAAATTTAGTTTTAAAGAATTTTTTTGTTTGAGTTTGATTTGAATTTAAGAAATTTGAAGAAGTTTGTTGATCCTAACCCATTCTCACATGTGTATGTTGTTTTAGTTTAATTTTATAACCATTAGATGATTTTTATATTTTTGTTTAGGATAAGGTGTGAATTAAGTGCATTAATTACCCATTACCTACACCACTTTAACATATTTAATCAAACAATTATGAGCCAATGTATGACATAAAACCATACAAGGAATTTAATCAGCAATGCACCTAGGAAAGAAAGGGCCTAATGCAATTGGCTCATAATTAATGATTAATTAAGCTAAAGAGTTTAATTTAAATACTTTCATAACCTTTCCCACACATGTGGGTTGAATTTTGATTTTCTTAAGCTACTTAGGTTATTGAACACCTAAGCACCTACCCAAGATGAATTGGTTAAGTTCTAGAATGTTTTGAAAAATCTTATCAAGTTAATTAAGTAGGTGATTAGTGGAATAGCTAATTAAGTTTGGATTAAGGAAGGAAAGGGGTTTAGGGAATGGCTTAGGGAAAATTCCCCCAAATCCATTCCATAATCCTCTTCTTCACTTATGCAAATCTTAATTAACTTAATAAAGGGATTAAACCACTGTTCACATATCTAATTAAGCTTAATTATATTAAGAGGGTGATTAAGGATTCATTATATGATTTCCCTAATTAACTCATCAATAAATTCCAAGAAAAGTAGGAGAGGCAGAGGTCATCCCACAAAATATACTAGAGAAATTTGAAATGAATTAATGAAATAATTAGGGAGTAATTAGGGTTATTAAGTTTTCATTAAAACTTCAATTGAGGAAAATGCACTTTTCAAAATACATTAGAAATAATTTTAGATTATTCTCCTAAGAAATATCTTTACAATCTATTTTACTTTGTATTTTATGATTTTTTCTAGAATTATTTATGCAATTATGAAGATTCAGCCATTAAGGATAATTAATTAAATCCCTAATTAAATAACTAATCTCGCTTGCCATGAACTGCTATGCACTTTCCATGGTGACGACGGATTGGTCACTTAAGTTGTCACATCACAGTGTCGCATCAACGGCAATGCTACGTGCTTTCTCCTCTCCTGTCTGATCAAAGATCGAATAACTGAGATCGAGCTCACGGTTCTTAAGGAGTAAATTAGAGATCCTATGTGGCTTGATCAGGACTGTCCATCCAAAACACGTGGATGGATGGTCCATGATCCATCCGAAGTTTTCCTCGGTGAGGGAACCATCCACTCTCGAGGCAAGATTGAGCTTGATTGAACTCAAATTCAACCCACACCATCATCATGCAAGGGAGAAGACATCCAATGGCCAATTTTACTTGAGATAAAATTTCTTTTACAAAAGACCACACACTCCCTATTGATCCATACCTCATGGAGGCTATCACCGGTGCTCCAATTGTCGAGTAGCTGCTAGTAGAGAAAGCTCATTGAAAGTTTTAAGCCTTGGGATGAAGTGAATCTTCATATGGACTAAGCTCCTCTTCAATTGTGTTCGACCTTAGTCTAGCTCCCCTCTCTCATGCCTTGAAAACTTGGATTAAGCTTTAGGAAAGCTCAATTGAGTCCTCTGAAGATGCTTGCAAGAGAAATTAACTTGATATTAAGTATTGAGTTAGATGGAAAAATGGTGGAGCTCCCATATTTTTGGCTTGAAGAAACCGAGAAGAGGAGAAATGGAAATGGGTTGAGGATGCTTGGAGGAACCTTGGGGTGCTAGCTCTGGGTTTCCTAAGTTCAATCAAGTATAAGTGTCTTGAATTCAAGTGGAATTAGGGGGAGTATATCTCCCCCTTGAAGGATTAGATGGTCGCAAGCTCTCCTTCCATTTTTGATCAATTGATGAGATGGAATGAGCTTGTTAGGCTATTAGGGCTTGCACATAGTTTGGTTTGACCAGAGAGAGGTAGTGGAGGAGTGTCATGTGTTTGAAATGGGTGGAGGAATGATTCCCATGTGCACATGTCAAGTGAGGTGGTCGGTTTGACCATTGGGTTGGGTTAAGCTGACCCAAATCCATTGGGTCATGTGCACCATTCTCATTAGTGACCATTTGGTCCACTAAGAGGATGCCAACTATCCATGAAAAAGAATTGACCAAATTACAAGTGGTTTTGATTTTAGGTTATCCTATGGCCTAGGGAAAAAATGGTCATTTGGCTTTGATTTCAGTTTGAGTATGTTTGGTAAGATTGAAAAATGGGTTGAGCCAAGTTTCAATGAATTTGGAGTTGGTTTGATATGATTTGGCTCATGTTGAACCATTTAGGTCAAAATGGGTCAACTTGGGTCAAGTTGACCAATTGGTCAAATTAGGTCAAACAAAGGGTTGGGTCAAGTTTATATGACCATTTGAAATGTTTTGGCATCATTCATTTGGTTCAATTTGATTTATATTTAGATTTGATTCATTTGATTTCATTTAGGTCAAATGGGTCAAGTTGACTCATTTGACCTATTTGGGTTAGTTCATGGGTTGGTTTAGGCTTCATTGGTCATATGAAATGTATTGGTATCTTTGTTTCCAATCAATTTGGTTTATATTTGGATTTGGCTCAATTTGACCTTTTAGGTCAAGTTGGGTTCCATGTCAACTGGCTAGGTTGTGTCTAGTTGTCCAATTGAGGCTATGATTAAGTTCAACAAGTGATTTGGAATGAACTTGACACATTGGTTTCAATCAATTTGTCTTAGATCAAGTTTTGACACATTATTTTTTTTGGGTCAACTTGGGTCAAGTGGCCAATAGGTCTAGGTTAGGCTCAAATGATGACTTGATCAAGTTCAAACATTGATCATGAGTGAGTTTTGATCAATGGTTTCAATCAATTTCTCCAATGGTGGATTTTGACTAGTTTAGGTTTCATTTTGGCTAAGTGTTGACTTGGTCAACAACTAAGTTTGACTTGGTTTGACCCAATTTGAGTGATTGATCATCTCATGATGATTGCCGCTCACAATGTGAGGCTTAGTTGGGCTTAGTTCAATCCAATTTGGGTAGAATTAGAATTTGGCTCAAAAGGGGTACTTTAGGTCACTTTGGGTCAAGTGAGCCTAAGTGGATAAATTGACTTGATCAAAGCTTGAATCAAGTTTGATTGAACTCACATATGGACTTATGATTGAAATATAAATCCATTTTTAAGTGATTTAGAGTCAAATGAGTTTTGATTCATTTGACAATTTCAAATTCAAAGGGGTGAACATGAGTTTGATTTGGGTTTAATTTTTTGAATTTATTTTTGGTTTGAAGATTAAAGTTTATGTTTATATTTGGATTCATGATTGAATGATTTATTGAATCATGAAGAGAAATCAAGAGTTTGGCCTGATTTGAATTTGATTTGGCTAAGTTCAAGAATTTGACTTGAAAGGCTTAGGTTGAAATCTAATTGAAATTGGATTTGAGTTTTGAAATTATTTTTGGATTGATGATTGAAGTTTGTATTTATATTTAGATTCATGATTGAAGGATTAATTGAATAATGAAAAAAAATCAAGAGTTTGGCTTGATTTGAAATTGATTTGGCTAAGTTCAAGAATTTGACTTGAAAGGCTTAGGTTGGATTTTGATTGAATTTGGATTTGATTTTTGAATTTAGTTTTTTCATGATTGAAGTTTGTATTTATATTTGGATTCATGATTGAAGGATTGATTGAATCATGAAGAAAAATTAAGTGTTTGGCTTGATTTAAATTTGGTTTGGCTAAGTTCAAGATTTTGACTTGAATGGTTTAGGTTAGATTTTGGTTGAATTTGGATTTAATTTTTGAATTTATTTTTGGATAATTGAATTTATATTTCATTACATTTATGAATATAAATGAGAATATAAATAGATTATGAGATAATTTCTTGAATTTGAATTGCTTTAGATTTGATTTACATTAAGTCCATAAGATAGAATCAAAGTGACTTAGGAAAGTTTTTTTTTAAAATTTGGAATTCAATCATGGGTTTCAATCATTTGGAATTGATTTGAGTTTGAGAAAATCAATCAAGTTGGAATTGATTTGAGTTTAACTTGAATGAAGGAAGTGATGATTTGGTGTTCAAGCTATAAGGTAGGCAAATTTCCTAACAACCCTAAGGCATGACCTATTCCTATGGCTAACTCTTCTAATTTTTTAGACTAGGTGTTCACCTAATCAAGAAGACTAAGGAAATCTTAATGTAGAGAAGTGATATATAAGATTGGTGAGATCATCCTAAAAATGAGGTCAACAAAGGGCTCCCAATAGGTGTGGTGTGATTGATAAGGTACATCGCACGTATTGGTGTTAACTGAAATGATCAACAACACTGAACAATCACAAGCTCTAATAGAAATGATCTACTCCTAACCCAAGATGTAGAAGGAATCCAGAGCTTAGTGCAATGTGACTCTACTCATGTCAAAGACATAAGAGCGTGAAGGATAGAGTATATGAACCTTCCACTAGGGAAACAAGTTCAAGTCATCCACAAGGGGATAAGAGATTTGAATTAATTTGAATCTCACTAGGGAGAGAAATCAATTTGATTTGTTTGATTGTTTAGTTATTTACTTTGTTTGTTTGACTCCATTGAGGGAGATTGATTGGAATTGTTTAATTTTTAGATGTTTGGATTTTGATATGAACCATATTGGATTACAATGAATCGCACTGAGTAGGAGCCATGGAGGCCTAGACCTAACTCAGATTTACCAATCCAAAGGGGTAGTCTACCAAACACATGGTAAGACTAGCCAACCAAAGGGATTCCTTTCGGTGTGTAGTACCTGTGCTTGGAAGAAAGCGTAGTAGACTTACATCCTTCAAAGTAGGGACTAGTTGCTGGGGTGATCCATTGGCAAGGCAACGGATTGAACCCAACCTAGGGCTGACTATTGAGTGAATGCCACTGGGGAATTAAATCAACTCAAAGATAGTCAAGATTAATTTCATTTTTAGGTGTTTTGATCGAATGCCATTGGTTTGCAATGGACTGCATTGATTAGAGCCATGGAGGCCTTGGGCTAACTCAGATTTACCAATCAAAAGGAATAAGTCTACCAACCACAAGGTAGGACTATCCAACCAAAGGGGTGCCTTTCGATTTGCAATGGTCAAGTTAACAAGAAAGCACGGGGACTCACATATTCTAAAATAAAAAACTACTGGGGTGATCGATTGGCAAGGAAACAAATCGAACCCGACCTAGGGCTGACTATTGAGTGAATGTCACTGGAGAACTTAAATCAGCTCAAAAATGGTCAAAGATAAATTTCATTTTTTTTAATTATTTTGATGGATTCCATTGGTTTACGATGGACTGCACTGAGTAGGGGCCATGGAGGCCTAGAGCTAACACAAATTTATCAATCCAAAGGGAGTAGTCTATCAATCACAAGGTAGGACTATCCAACCAAAGAGATGCCTTTCGGTGTGCTGCAGGTGTAGGAAGAAAGCATAGTAGTCTTACATCCTCCAAAGTAGGGACCAGTTGCTGGGGTGATCCATTGGATAGGCAACAGATTGAACCCAACCTAGGGCTGACTATTGAGTGGATGTCACTGGGGGACTTAAATCAGCTCAAAGATAGTCAAGATAAATTTTGTTTTTTTAATTTGTTTAGATGGATTTATTTGGCACCTGAGGTCTAGAGCTAACACAGATTTACCTATCTAAAGAGAGTAATCGACCAGCCACAAGGTAGGAATAATTAATAAAAGGGATGCTTTTTGGTGTGCAGCAGTTGTACTAGGAAGAAAGCATAGAAGACTTACATCATCTAAAGTAGGGACCGGGTGATCCATTGGCAAGGCAATGGATTGAACCCAATCTAGGGCTGATTATTGAGTGAATTCCACTGAGGACTTAAATCAGCTCAAAGATAGTCAAGATAAATTTCATTTTAAATTTATTTTGATATTTGTTGTTGGTGATGGATCACACTGAGAAGAAGCTTATATCAGCCTAAACCTACCTCAGATTTACTTAACCAAAGGAAGTAGTCTCCCAGCCGATGGGAGAACTATCTGACCAAAGGAGTATCTTTCGATTTAAAATGATCAATTCAAAGGATGAAAGCTCAGGTTCTCACATCTTCCACTACAAAAGCCATTGGGCGATCAGTTGCTTTGGGCAACAAATCAAACCGACTGCGTCATGGTTGATAATCATGCTAGAAAGAATGCATCATAGTCTTACATATTCCAAAGTAATGACTTCGGGTAACCCGTGGCAAAATAAAATTAAGAAGTGACTACAAAGTGAGTACCAAGGGATTTATCTCAACTGTGTAGTCGCAATTCCTATAGGGGATTTTGCTGACACTTCCCTAAAGATAGGATGCTGCTTGGGAAAAAGGGCCCTTTGGGGCTTGAATTCCTAATCCACAAGCAAATATTTTGTTTATTTATTTAGTTTGTTTTATCATGGACCCTATTGGTTTGTGAGAGATCAAACTGAGAATGAGCTTATATCAACCTAGACCTATCTCAGATTTACTGAACCAAGAGAGAATCTGCGCATCCGTTGAACAAATTCTCCAACCACAGGGGTGACTACTAAGAAAAGGGGACTATCCAATCCAAAAGTAACTTGGGTAGTGTTTAAATGGAAAGGATGTGATCCAAATAGAATGCCCGCAGGGAGAGGGGCCACTAAGGGCTTGATCCAAAACCCTAGAGAAGATGACATGGCTAGTCATATATCAAATAGGTATTTGGTGGCCAACTCAAAGAGAAAGCATGGGGACTCACATCTATCAAGAGTGGTGTATCCATCGGTGAGTTACTATCAGCATAGCGAACATCAACCAACTTGAGGTGCTTGTCGATTTGCAATAATTAGTCTAGGAAGAAAGCTCAGGGACTCACATCCTCCTACAATAGAATTGATTCGATAGTCTTCTCGATATCCGACCTAGTGACTACTGAGTGAATGCCACTGGAGAACTTATATCAACTCAAATGTAATCAAGAGGAAAGGAGCCTCTAGGGGACTTATCCTAAACCTCTAATATACTCGACCTAGTCAAATCATGATGATTAGTCCAAAAAGAAAGCACGGAGACTCACATCTTCTTAAACAAAGTCAACACAAGGTAGCTTAATGGATGGGCAGTGAGGACTACCAAACTAACAAGGCACTTTTTGGTATGCAATGGTCAAGTTAGGAAGAAAGCACGGGGACTCACATCTTCTAACAAATGACCACTTGTGTGACATACTAACAAGGTAACATGTAAACCCGACCTATAGCAGCTAATGAGTGAGTGCCATAGGAGGCTTGCTCCCACATTAAAGTATCCCGAGATAAAAGATATGTGTTTATTTTTTGTGCTTGTGTTAATGGGAATAGGATTCCTCTTGATTATCTCAAACCTACCCTAAACACACTTGGAGAATCAAATGAAATGGTGTCACAGATGGCAACAAGGATTCCCCCAAGAAAGGATGCTGCTTGGGTTCTTTTATACCTAACTTGGTTGTGCTAATCAAAATAGGATGCCTCTTGGGCTCTCTCACACCTATTCTAATAGTGTCAGGAGATTGTGTTTGATTATGTTTGTGTTGTGAAAGAGGGATAGGATGCCGCTGGGGGACTCTTACACCTATACTAAACACGTCATGGAAAATTCGCAAGACAAGCATACAACGCTTTAAAAGAAGAGAAGATTTTGATGAAATGGAATCATATTTTTGTTCTTTTATTGATAATTATTTTCAAACATGTTTTATGGGTAATATTTCTTCAAATAGAGCCCATTAATTGGAAGCATCGGGTGTTCCCCTTTATAATCAATGAGCTGGTAAGATCCTCCTTGGTAGGCCTTCTCTATGACATAGGGGCCTTTCTAAGTGGGTTCAAACTTGCCTTCCATCTTTCAACAGTCAACAATTGGTCTCCTTAGGACTAGCACAAGTTCTACTACTTGGAAAGACCTAGGGTGAACCAGCTTATTGTGAGTTTGAATCATTTTGGCCTTGTATAACTTGAGGTTTTGTCATGCCCATACGAGACTCTCCTCCAAACCTTCAAGCTCTTCTACCATAACTTTGCATTCTACTCTATAGTGATCTTGCTACCCAATGCTATCCTTAGTGACAACAGTTGAACTTCTAAAGGTACAATGGCTTCAAACCCATACACTAAGGAAAATAGGGTAGATTGAGTTGGATTTCAGTATGAGGTATGGTAGGCCCATAAGGCTTCAACCAACTGCTCATTCTACTATTGCTTGTTATCATCAAGAATCTTCTTTAGTATTTGGATGAGAGTTTTGTTGAATGCTTCTACTAAGCCATTTGCTCTTGGGTAGTAGATGGTGGAGTATCTCCATTATATAATGTGTCTTCTAGCAAAGTTGTTGATCTTGGTGCTTTTGAAATGCAGTACCATTATCAGATATAATTCATCGAGGCACCCTAAACCTATATACTATATGGTTTCTGAAAAATTAAAGCACATGCTGAGCTGTGACCTCTCTGTGTGGGATTGCCTCCGCCCACTTAGAAAAGTAGTCTATGATAGCTAGAATGAACCGGTGATCCTTGGAAGTAGGAGGATCGATCAGACCCACAATATCAGTACTCGAACACTCAAATAGCCATAAAGCCAATGTAGGGTGTAGAATGTTGGGTGGTTGATGTAAGACCACACCATGTACCTGACACTGATGGCATCTCCAAGCTACATCCATACAGTCTATAATCATCAAAGTCTAGTTGTATCCTAGTCTCATGATCTTCATTTTCATCTTCGTACCGGATTGATGCATTCTACATAGACCTGAATATACCTCGATAAAAATCCTATGGGCTTCATGTTTTTCCAAACAACGTAAGCACATTTGATCGAAAGACCGTCAGCACAGGGTGCCATCTATGAGAGCATATGAGAGAGATCTTTATTTCACTTGATGGGCTTGTGACTTTTCTTGAGGTAGTTTATTGGTGTTCAAATAGTCTATGAACGTTCCTCCTTGTCTATATGCAACGACAACCTCACCTTCAAGAGAAAGTCTCTCGATGAGTTCAATATCAATAAGGGATAGGACTTGTCTATTTTAGACCATTATTAGAATGGACTCATCTTCCGACATGCCAATTCTTTGGCAAGTTTGGCCAAAGCATCCGTTACTATGTTCTTTGCTCGAGGAACCTTATAGATGGTAACTTCAGGGATTTGGGCCAACAACTTCATGATATACTCATGGTAATGATGAAGCTTAGGCTTGAGAACCTTATAGGACATGACAATCTAGTTGATGACCAACTGAGAATCCCTATAGATATTGATGCTCTTAACACACACTGTGATAACTAACTTTAGATCGACAATCAAAACTTCATACTCAGTTTCATTGTTGGTGCCAGGATTGGAGAGATAGTAATAGAATCTCATCACAATGTTGTCTGGAGTTAAGAGAACTTCTACCCCTACATTTCCTAGAAGAGTAGATCATGGTACTTCCCATTATGAAAATAAGCTGCACCATAAAAATACATCTTCCAACGGTGGTTGTCAACCTCCCCTAAATTCATGATTTATTCTCAAGGAGATCTTCACTAAGCGGAGAATCAGCAGGAAGTGGGTATGCTAAGAAATTTTCTAGTGCTTGGCCTTTCACCACACGGAGGGGTATGAATGTGATATCAAACTGCAAGAGGTCATGGACCATCATTCCAAACATCCGGATAGCATTGGCCATGTCATGAGGTACTGCAGTGGATTGGTTCTGGAAGTCAATTCACCTTATGAGAAAGCATATAGTGCCATAGCTTTTGAGATGCAAATATCAAAGCTCTGCAATGTTTCTCAATAGGTGGGTAGTTTGCTTCAGTAGGAATCAAACATTGGCTGTGGTAGTAGAGAGAACTCTCCTTTCCTTCGTCATTGGCTTGGGCCAACAGAGTGTTGAGAGAGTCATCCAATGCAGGTGTAGAGATGAGTGGCCGCCGGATATGCTAGAACTGGGAGCTTCACCAAATACTATTTGATATCTTCAAAGGCATGCTGACACTTATCATCCCACTTGAACTTAGTGTCCTTTTTGGCAAGTGTTAAGAATGGCTTGCATCTCCCTGATAGGTTAGAAATAAAGCATCTTAGATATGCCAACCATCCTTGAAAAGATCTGAGTTGAGTTAAACTTTTAGTAGGTGGCATTTCTAAGATAGCTTTGATATTTTTGGATCTATTTCTATTCCCTGGTGTTGAACAACAAACAAAATGAATTTTCTTAAAGCTACTCCGAATGCACACTTCAGGGGATTCATCTTGAGGTTATATTATCTTAACCGTTCGAAAACTACTCTCAAGTCAAAGAGATGGTCTTCCTTTTCTCTGCTCTTGACTACTAGATCATCAACATAGCACTCAACCTGATGATGGATGAGTTTGTTGAAGATCTGAGTCATGGCCCATTGGTATGTAGCACCAACAATTTTAAGGCCAGAAAGCATGACCCTATAACAATAGATTTTGATCGGAGTTCGAAAAGCAGTGTTTCCTTCATCCTCAGGGGCCATCTTGATTTTGTTGTAGCCAGATGACCCATTCATGAAGGAGAAAATTGCATGAGATGAGGCGATGTCCACCATTAATTCTGATATAGAAAGAGGAAACTCATCCCTAGGACATGCCCTATTTAAGTCCCTAAAATTGATGCAAATATAAATTAGGCCATTCTTCTTCTTAACCAACACGATGGTGGCTAACCAGGCTGGGTATTTTTCTTTCCTAATGAAACCAGCATCGATCAGTTTCTTGACTTCATAAATGACTTGTTATTCAATTTCTAATCGCATGCGTCTATGAGCTTACTTGATAGGGTTAACACTAGGATCTATTGCTAGTTTATGGATCGCTATGTCAGAAGATAATCCGAATCTCTTCATAACTCCATGCAAAGAAGTCCTTAAACTTAGTTAATAGTCTAACTAAGCCATTAGTTTCTTCTTCATTTAGCAACAAATTGATGTATGTTGGGCTTGAATTTTTTTCCATCCCAAGGTTGATTTCTTTAAGCTTGTCAATTGTTGAATGGATCTCCTCTTCAAATTTTGGCGGTGCATCTTTGATTTGGAGATCATCTGGATCATCTGAAGTTTCTAAACACACATCCTCATAAGAATTTGTTTGGTGTGAAAAGAACTATCAGACTCCAGATGATTGGTGATAACTAAGCAGTAATCATCATCATCGATTAGACCCACTGTATCAAATCCTAATCCTAATCTTGATTGTGCATCCTACCTGTGTTGTTCCATAGCTTTTTGAAGTACTATGATCTGTGCTTAGACATTGAATAAGGAATCAAACCCTTCTTTACAAGATTAATAACACAAGGCGAGTACCAACCAAAAGGTAATTCCATTAATTCTTTATATGAATCATCCTCAAGTTCAGCATCATCTTCAAGACTTGATGATGATGATCCCAAAGAAAATCTCTTTGGTTTGACATCTCTGAAAAATTGAGGGGCTTCTTTAACTACTAAACCTTCAACTTTTTGAGATGAAAGTGAGGTTAGAGCTAAGGTTCTAACGCTGATAGTTTCACATACATTTGATTCTTTGCTTTGTCTGAGGCTGATCATCATGCCGCTCGAGTGTCACCTCCAATGAAACCCGCTGAGAGGGGTTGGTGGGTATGCTAATCACATTAGACTCATCCTCTGAACTGGATTCCAAGTCTATATGAATAGTAGGGTACTCTTATGAGCTGGAACATAACTCTTGTTGATGATGGCAAACCAGGGGGTCTTCTACCTCTAGAATTGCCTCTATTTTTTGCCTCTACCTCTGCATGGTGGAGGTTGAGTCATCCTACCCACATGTCCATATGATGAAATGAATTGTGGGTGGAATGTGGTATGCAACTCTATTTCTTCTTCAATTTCCCTTTTTTGTTCACTTGGATTTTCATTTTTCTTTTCTCTTTCTTTTCTTTTGCATTTGTGTTTGAATTTTCCCAAGTTCATGAGAAAGGGTGTTTTGAGGAAGATAGTAGGTTGCATCCTCATATATCTCAATCTCTCTAACTAAAATTTCATTTTTCTTTGACAGACTCAATCCATCCTTCCTGAACTTGATGCATTAATGAAGGGAGGATGGAATCATCTTGTTCTGATATATCCAAAGCCTATCGAGCAAAGCAGCGAATGAAGTATTCAAATCAATGATATAAAAAATGGCTTTCATCTTTCAATCACCTATCTCTAAAGGTAACACTATAGAACCTAAAGCCCTCTCATCTTATTCATTGAATCCTCTCATCATCCTTCTCAAAGTATGGAGATATCGATCCTCAAATAAGCAAGGGTCTTTAGAATCATAATGTTCACCGATGCACCTGGATTGATGAGAACTCTAGAAGTCCAATCTTCATGTCAATCAGATGTAGAGGGATGGTTGTGCTCCATGTCCCCAAGAAAAGGTCTTCATCTATGAAAGTGATCCCCAAGCTTCTCAGAATAATGTGCCTCCTCTAATAGAGCTTGAGCTAAGCATATCTCGTGATCAAGGAGAGCCTTGATTAATGATTCCTCTTTGGATATGACAAGGGCATGTATATGCTTAGATGGCAACTTTGGTGAGAGAGGACATTGTAGTCCACCTTAGGTTGATCCTCCACAAGCATATCCAATGGTGGAGCATCCCATGGAGGGGATTCTCGATCCTCTGAACCAATGAATTATTTCTCTCTATCTTGAGGTGCCGCCCTAGGAGGCAGAACCTTGCCACTATGGAGGTTGACTTAGATGATCTCTTGTGGCAGGGTAATGGAAGATTCTACCCGCACGCTCATAGCTTCTCCTATGGGACCTCAATTGGATGATTCCCAAGTCTATCTCAAGAGGAGAACCATAGTATTCGTAGGAAAGTCCAACTCAATCGTGAAGAAGAAGATCAAAATTATAGTTGTTGTTTAGACTTGAAGAGTTATCATTCAGAATAGATTTAGACAACCCATCAAAAATGACACACATATAATTCAAGCTAGTTTTATTCTTCAATTTCTTGGATTTGATAGGAGATAAAAATCAGGTAGAGTAAGAGGAGTGAGGGATTTGATGCCCTCATCTGCCGATACAAGATGTCTACTAGAAGAAGAGTCGAGTAGAGATAGTCATGTATTAGCGCAACGGTGGACTGGATCGACTCTATTGGTTGTGCTTGCTATCTCTGCTACGGCTATACAGCTCGTTGAGCTCCCCTTTCCCTAAGTTGCTCGCAACTGCACCTTCCTTGATTGGAGGTTTTCTCTAGCTCAGAAACCTGTAAGGAAAGTTTCTTGATTTTTGATACAATTTTCTTAGAGGTATGGGATAAAGAGATATCCCAACCTTCTTTGGTTTTGGAAGGATCACAAGTATCCATAAGGATTACCCTAATGGAATTGAATGATTGTTCCACAAGGTATTCCTTCAGGATAACTATAGTATTGGTCTTGAAGCTATGTTCAAGCTAGTCCTTGAATGTGAAGCAATCTTCCAAAACATGACCTAGCATATAGTGGTAGGGGCAAAAGTTAGGATCATTACTTTTGCCCACTTTCTTTGGTCTTCCAGGTTCAGGTAGCTAAAAATCAGGCTTCTTTAAAAGATTCTTAAAGATCTTTCTGATTACCGCTCTATTAAATGAATAAGGCTTGTTAAGTTTATTCAAAAGGGTAGGTGGGTCATAACTATCTAGCGGTGGGTATGTGTACCACTGCTACTGATGATGTGATTGAGGAGGAGGCGGCAGCCATGGAGGCTGGGTGGTAGGTAGCTGATGGGTAGAGGAGGTGGGTGACGGCTGTGGAGCATGAGGTCTCTCAAACTACTCTCTGGCTGGCTGTTTCCCCTTGTCTACTACTATCACTTCCACAGGCTTCTTCTCAAAAGCTTTCTGTGGTTTCTTTGTTGATTGGTCTGGAAAAGATGACTGTTTGGCTTCTCCTTGTATGCTAGCCACCTTGTTGATTAATTTCTCAAAAGTTTTGATGGTGAAACCTTTGAGCATGAAGGCAATCCATGGATATTCTTAATCAAAATTTTGATGGCATGTTGTTCATATAGCTATGGTTCTTATTTCATACTCAAATTATGCAATCTAAGAATGTAATCAATGAGGGACTCATTGGGGTTTTGTTGTCCACAAAGAGATCGCTTACAATCACCCATTGTTGAGCTCCAATAAACCTCTTAATGAAGAGTTGCTTTAACTCAACAAAAGTCTTTACTAAACTATTGGGAAGTTCAGCATACCAATCAAAGGCTATGCCTTCTAAGCTACTAACAAAGAGACGGAAGAGTAAAGTGTCACTACCACTAGCGTTGCAACAACTAGCTCTGAAGTGCATAATATGTTGCTTCGGGTTCCCACTGCCATCGAAGCTCTTGAAAGAAGGAGGCACAAAACCCTTAGGATATTGGATGACATCAAATTTCTTTGGGTAGGATCTACCCTTTGGAACTTATGATCCTTCTCGGGCTTGAGCCAACGCTTCTCTCACCTATTGCTCAACCATAGTCATGATATCTTTTTCCTATATGGAGGTACTATCCACTACATTCCTATATAGGCTGGTGCTACCTTTCTCTACTAGAGGTAAAGTTGTAGCTGGATCCAAGACATGCACCAACTATGGCTGACTAGTCTTAGCTATAGTAGGATCAACTGCTGGTGCTTATTTTTGAAGTGCTAAGACTACTGCTAACAAGTCCTCGAGCTACTTCCCCATCTTTTTATTTGATAATCTTTTTGCTTTATTTCCTGAAGGAGGTGTTGAGTTGAGTAGGTTGTGTCTTCCTTCTTGGCCTCAGCACCTTCCATAGTCTGCTACTCACGGAGGAGAGATCCCCGGGTATCTACCATGTGTATCTAAATCCTCTAACAAGTCATTCTCATTCGAATCAAAGCTGATCTTATCATCCTCCAAATTGGACCAGACATATCTTAAGATATCCCTCTTTTCCAGTAGATATTAAGCTACTATATCATCTAGAGATCGGTCCACTATGTGCATGAAAGATCTTTGATCTGGTAGGTCATTATCATGCATAAGCACCCAACCTCGATGTCGCGATGATCTTGTGAGGGCTATGCTAACTAGAGGAAAGGTACTCATCGATGATGGATCTAAAAGTGGTACTTCTAGGAGGCCGTAGGGTGACTAGCTATCTCCTCCTCCCTCAACCGCAAATAAATCTCTATATCCTGTGTGGTGTGATGATGACTATGATATTTTGCCATTTCTTCTTCACCACTATTGGGGGTAAGGAGAGTCATCCGCTGCCAATGTAAATGGGACGGATCTCGGATAGTGATCACCAATGGGGTCCTCTTCTCCCCCAATGTGGCCTTCATGGCCTTGGATGGAATAGTAGATGCTAGGACATATACAGAAGATGGTGGATGGGGAGAACAGCGATGTGGTGGAGGCACCACTGACTCTCTCAGGATAAGAACTACTCTCCTATGATGTGTAGTCCTCGTGAGTAGGATACTGCCAGATGCGGGCAGAGACCGGAGAATCCACAAGTGCGAGGCCGCTAACGGCCTATATACCTCTGCATTCTTAGTAACATGAAATGATGTGCGGGCCTCTTTTAGCCCTCTCCTGCCTAAGCTACCTACCCATACTGTGGGGAATGATTGAACTCAAATTAAATTGAGCTATGGACTCAGATCATCCATAGGCTCTGCCTACTCAGCGTAAAACTAAACGGAGGCCAGCATACAACCTCCTCCTTTCACTGACAGATGCCTAGAACTGAACCGCTAGTGAGGTGAAGCAAAAATCCTCTTGACATTCTCTCTATCAGACCTAGAGAGAGGGTGGAACTAGTTTGCTTTAACCAGCAAGGAAACCATCGTGGGCAGATCCTCTATAATGGATTGAGTAGCTGCCTTTAACTCCCTAGCAATGCAAGTGTGGTACCATATTATCATGCAGTTCTTGTTTCTTCACTGGGTTCAGGTAGGTCGAGTAGAGTAAGAGCTAAACCTAACCTAAAAAGTAGAGACAATGGGATCGGGAGCCTTCCCTTGAGGGTGCTAGTGAGTGGGTCTAACTAGCCGCATGGGGAAACACACCGCATTGTACAAGCATTATGGGAACCGCCATTGCCTTTCTCTTCAGCAAGGGAATATACAAGTCATGTCAATCTGGATGACCGCCGCTGCCATCAGGCTCCACAAGGATGAGGGGTGCCCTCACATGTAATGTTGGCCCCCTCAAAGCCTTGACCAAAGTGGATGAGGTGGGCATAATCTGATCGTGGAAGGCTAGCTTGATCCAGGGCTAAGTACATCCTGTGAGGAAACATGAACACATACTTTTATGCTACCATTACAATCAACTAAAATAGAAAACTGAGACTGAAATTGATGTTGACTGAAGGTCTGCAATGTTGAAAACAAATTTGAATCAGATTTTTATTTTTGTTGATTTTTGAATTTTAAAATTTAAACCCACACTCAACATCTTGAAAGTGTTAAGTGGGGCTCAAATGGATTTAGAAGAGATTTTGAGATTGATCGAAAAGAGGATTTTTGAATGTAGAATCCACTTTCAACAAATTTGGGTTAGTTGAAAATGGGTTCAAATATTTTTGAAGAGTTGCTTCAATAGGTTATTATTTGAATTTTGATTTTTTATTTTGAAGACCTTTTATTTAACAAATTTGAGTATGTTAAAGTAAAGAGTCAATTGATTTTGTTTTTGATTTAAGATTTTTGGAATTTACTCACTTAGTAAATTTGGGTATGCTTAGTGAGGCATTTGAAAACAATTTCTTCCTTTTCTTTGTTTGCTTTATTTTGTGAATCATTTGTGATTTGAAAATAGAATCCTATTTAGCAAATTTAGGTATGGTAAATGAGGATTCCAAGCATGTTTTATTTTTGAAATTTTTTGAAAATTGGATCCTTAGCAAATTTGAGTATGCTAAGAAAATCCTAATGAGTTTCTTTTGATTTTGATTTTGATTTTGTTTTGAAAACATTTCTTAGAAAAATGTTAAGGAAATCCCAAATTGTTTTATTTTGGATTTTATTTTGAAAATAGGATTCTTAACAAATTTGGGTATGCTAAAGAAATCCTAATGTTTTTTTTTATTTGGATTTTGTTTTGAAAATGAAGACTTCACTTTAGCAAATGTGGTATACTAAAATGAAGTTTCAATTTTTTTTTAGTTTCGTAAAATAGATATTTCACTTAGCAAATTTGAGTATGCTAAATGAAATTTCAAAAATTTGTTATAAATTTTGTTTTGAAAATGGAGACTTCACTTTAGCAAATGTGGTATTATAAAATGAAGTTTCATATGTGTTTTGAATTTTGTGAAATGGAGATTTGACTTAGCAAATTTGAGTATGCTAAATGAAATTCCAAAAATATGTTTTAAAGTTTTGTTTTGAAAATGGAGACTTCACTTTAGAAAATGTGGTATGCTAAAATGAAGTTCCAAATGTGTTTTGAAAATTTTGTTTTGAAAATGGAGACTCCACTTTTAACAAATGTGGAAAGCTAAGATGCAGTTCCCAAATGTGTTTTGAAAATTTTTGTGTTTTGTTGATTTTGAAAAGAGAGATTTCCATTTAACAAATTTGGGTATGTAAGATGGAAATCAATTATTTATTTATTATTATTATTTTGAAAGAGGAAATCCTAACCTAGTCATATATGAAATATATTAAGTGGGGTTTCAAAATAGTGTCATTTTATTTGGAAATAAAATCTTCATTCATTAAATTTGGGTATATTGAATGGAGATGTCATATATACTTTTTGAAAGTTTATTTTTTCGATTTTGATTGGAAATGAAACCTCCATTCAATAAATGTGGGAATATTAAATGGAGAGGTTTCTTATGTGCTTTTTGAAATATATTTTTTGATTTTGATTGGAAATGAAATCTCCATTTAATAAATGCGATTGTATTGAATGGAGATGTTCATATGTGAGATATATTTCCTCAAACATATTGTGAGATATATTGGATATGTAATTAGCAATTGATATATCTGAAACACATAAAAACATTCATTAGAACATCCAAGCATTTGTTTGTTATCATCAAAATTGATCGGAATGAACATGAGGCTCATTAAGCCAACAATCTCCCCCTTTTGATGATGATAAACTAATGTTGGGTATTGATTTTGATGAAGGTGCAAATTGACCTTTCATCATAGTTTTTGAAAAAAAATCTCTTCTAAAAAAATTTATGCATAAGAGATGAATAATGTTGCTCGGCCTAAATGTATGCATGAAATAAACTTAATACTAACCAACATTACTAACCAACATTTTACTCTTCTCCCCCTTTTGACAACATCAAAAAGTGAGAACAAACTACATATAATTTTAAATATTAGGATCTAACATTCCAAGCGCGTCTTAAAGTACAAAACATTCTTCCGGTAAAGTTTTGTAAACATATCTAATTTGTAAATTTAATGAAATTAATATTAACATCACCTTTCAAAACATGATCCCTAATAAAATGATGTCTAATTTCTATATGCTTGGTTCGTGAGTGTTGGATAGGATTTTTGGTCAAGCTAATAGCACTAGTATTGTCACACTGAACTAGAATGTGATCTTGCTTAATACCAAAATCTTTTAATTATTAATTTAGCCAAAGGACCTCAGCAACACAACTACCGGAAGCTATGTACTTAGCCTCAATAGTGGATAAAGCTATATAATTTTGTTTCCTAGATGACAAAGACACAAGCGATGATCCTAAAAAATGACATATGCCTGATGTGCTTTTCTATCTACTTTGCATCCCGCAAAATTAGCATCAGAATAAGCAACCAAATCACATGATAAAGAATTTTTAGAATACCATAACAAGAAGTGCCTATCAATATAAGATAGAGCTATTAAATGAGATTCTTTGGGTTGGCTCAAAATGAGCACACAAAACAAACAAAGAAAACATAATATCGTGCCTACTAGAAGGTATAAAAGTGAACCTATTATACTCTATAAAGTTTTTGATTAACGATTTTCCTAATTCATCTAAATCCAATTTTGTAGATGGGCTCATAAGAGTTTTACTAGATTTAAATCTTTTCATGTCAAACCTCTCAAGCAATTCATTTGTATACTTAGTTTGATAGATGAATGTTCCATTTTCTTGTTGCTTCACTTGAAGACCTAAGAAAAAATTAAGTTCTCCCATCATACTCATTTCAAACTCTTTAGACATCAAAGATGAGAACTCATGGCACAAAGATTCATTTGTACTTCCAAATAATATATCATCTACATACACTTGTATCACTATCAAATCATCATCTATGGTGTTAAGGAATAAGGTGGTATTTACTCTATCCTTTCTAAATCCATGATCTATTAAAAAGTTACTTAACCAATCATACCAAGCACAAGGAGCCTATTTTAAACCATATAAGGCTTTCTTTAATTTATACACATAATTTGGACAATCAAGGCTCTCAAATCTAGATGGTTGCTCTACAAATACATCTTGGTCAACAAATCCATTCAAAAATGTACTCTTGACATCCATTTGAAAAAGTTTAAAATCCCTAAAACAAGCATAAGCAAGGAGTAACCTAATAGCTTCTAGTCTCCTTACGGGTGCAAAAGACTCTTCAAAATCTATACCTTCAACTTGTGTGTACCCTTGTGCAACTAACCTAGCTTTATTTCTAACAATACAACCTAAATCATCTAGCTTATTCCTAAAGACCCATTTTGTTCCAATGACATTTTGATCTTGGGGTCTTGGGACTAATTCCCAAACATTATTTCTTACAAATTGATTCAACTCCTCTTCCATAAAAATAATCCAAAAATTATCTTATAATGCTTCTTCTAAATTTTTAGGTTCAACCTCGTAGATAAAATGTTGAATGATCTACAACCACTCTACTATGTCTTCTAGTCATAACTCCTTTTGAAGGATCTCCTATAATTAGTTCCTTTGGCTGATTTTTATTATATTTTCATTCTTTAAGTAATGAATCATCCACAATATATTCTAAAGACATTTTCTTGAAATTATCAATCTATTAATCAATTACTTCATTTCTAATGGGATCAATTAAATTTTCATCAAAAAATAACATGTATTGATTCTTCTATAATCAATTTTCTCTTATTGAAAACTCTATAAGCTCTACTAGAAAGAGAGTATCCTAAGAAAATACCATCATCTGATTTGCAATCAAACTTACCTAAATGCTCTTTTCCATTATTCAAAATAAAGCATTTACATCCAAATACATGAAAGTATTCAATCTTATGCTTCTTTCCAAAAAATAATTCATAGGGTGTCTTCTTCAAAATTGGTCTAAAATAAGTCCTATTCATGACATAACATGCAGATTTACTATTTCTACCCAAAAAATATTTTGGCAATTTATACTCATCAAGCATAGATCTACTTAATTCAATTAATATTCTATTTTTTCTCTCTACTACTCCATTTTGTTGGGGAGTTCTAGGTGCAGAAAAATTATGTCTAATCCCATGTTCATCACAATAATCCTCAAATAATTTATTTTCAAATTCACCACCATGATCAGTTTGAACCCTATTAATCAAAAGGCCTTGTTCTCTTTGAATATATTTAGAAAACTTTCTAAACTCACCAAAAACATCATCCTTGTAAGTTACAAATAAAACCAAGTATATCTAGAGAAATCATCAACAATCACAAAACCATAATTTTTTCCACCTAAGCTAGTGGTGCAAATAGGACCAAATAAATTCATGTGCAATAATTCTAGAGGTCTAGAAGTAGAAAAATTTTTTACTTTTAAATGAGCTTCTAGAATGCTTACCATGAATACATGCATCACAAACATAGTTTGAATAAAAAATTTAATTTAGGCAATCCAACTACTAATCAAGTTTGGCAATTTTATTAAGTGCATGTTAATATGACATAGTCTCCTATGCCATAACCATGTATCATCATGAGTGCTTTTAAAAAAAAGTAAATTCAAATTCACATCATGAAAGCTATCTAAATCAATGACATAAATATTTTTATATCTTTGTCCTACTAACAAAACATTTTCATTCTTTTTATAATGCAATATGATGCATGGAATACTACATTCAAACCTTTATCACATAATTGACTAATAGAAATTAAATTATGTTTTAATCCTTCTACTAGAAAAACTTTATCTAAAGTGATAGAATTCTTACAAATAGAACCAATGTCAATGATCTTTCCCTTTGCATTATCTCCATATGTAACAAATCCTCCATCACTTGATTCTAAAGTTGTGAATTTATCTTTATCTGTCGTCATATGTCTTGAACATCCACTATCTAAGTACCACATGTCTTCTTTGATTTTATTTCGAAGCCATTCCTACAAAAGAAACTCACATGTTAACTTTTGGAACCCAAACATGTTTGGGTTCACATTCTAAATTTGAAGCAAGATATCTAGCATGTGTGGTTTGTGAAGTGCTTGTACCTTCTGGTACCCATACATAAGATGATTGCTTAGTATTTTGTAATTTACATGCCTAGAAATCAAATGAAATATGCCCTTTTTATCACAATAGTTGCACCAAACATTAGTGTTTGCATATGACTTAGCACGATAATTATAAGGTATATGAGGGGGATGTGTATGACGGAAATAATTTTTATTAAATGTTTTCCTTGATGAAGTATTATAATGAACTTGTGATTTCAAACATAATTATAATCTTTCTTTTAACAAAATATTCTCTCTTTCAAGTTTACATACAAGTAAGGAACAATTTAATAAAGAAGTATTTTAAAATTTTAAATTATCACATTCATTTTTTAAATCACAAAATTGCATATCTAAATTTTTATGTTCTTTTTATAAGGTTTTGTATTTTCATTTTAATTTTTTATATTCAATAAATAAATCATTAAAAGCATCATCTAATTCATCATAAGATATATCATTACATATCTTTAGAATCTAAGTCGATTCTATATTTGCCATAAGACATATGTTGACCTCTTATGGATGAGCAAGTACTTGATTCATTTGAATCTGATTGGCCCATAAAGTCATCTTTTTTCTTCTTATGGTACTTTTTTCCTTCATTTTTTTTTCTTTTTTTTCACATCAATCACTTTCTTCTTTGATTCAACAAGTTGGACAATCACCTCTTATGTGTCCGTTTTTTACAATGGTAGTAAATGATCCCTTCACTAGAAATTTCTTAGTTTGAAATTTATAATTTTAGATTTTATACCTTTGATTCTTCTTCCTTAGCAAGTTCCCAAGCCTTTTGGATAGCATGACCACCTCATCACTATCACCATCGAGTTTGAGGTGTTATGCTCATCATCATCATCAACTTGTAAAGCAATGACTTTTCCTTTCTCCTTCTCCCTTTTTGCTGAGTTATCCATCTTATCCCTTTGAGCAATAACTTGTTCATGTGCTATCAAAGAACCTAAAAGCTGATCAAGTGGATAAGTAGATAAATCCTTAGCTTCACTAATAGTTGTTACTTTAGCTTCCCATTCTTTTGGAAGACATCTAAGAATCTTATAGACTAAGTCTTGATTCTATATGTTTTCCATGAGAATGCAATGTGTTAATTATCATGAATTTGGTATACATATCGAAATAGATTCAGAGACATATGAAATAACTTATATTCATGAACAAGTCTATTTATGTGAGCATCTCTAACTTCACTAGTTCTGTCATAAGCTATAATGAGTTTATTCCATATTTATTTTGGAGTACTTAACATAGAAATTTTTATGGAATCATTAGGTAATAAAGCACAATGTAAAGTATTACAAGCCCTAGCATTTAATTCATTAAGTTCTCTTTATAAATGACCATTCCTCAAAAGGTTTTCTACTTTAATGCCATTTACTTCTACTATGTATGATATTGATGTATCAACATATACCACATGCATGCATCTTGACCTCTTAAAATGTACTAATTCTATTTTTCCAAATAATCAAATGGTACACTATCTAAAAGTGGAGGTCTATGAGTGGATTGTCCCTCCTAGTGAACCCTTTGGGAAACCTTGTGCTATAGTGAAAAGATCTACTCTATGTTAAGCTTAAAAGAGCCTAGGCTCATAATGAGTCACTATAGCACCCAAGAGAATATTAATTCGATATTAAAAAATTTTAAAGTTAAATCTTAAATTTTAAGTTTTAGAAAATTAATTTAATTTTAATGACAAGATACAATTCTTAATGCAACAAAACAAAAATATAGTAAAGTAAAGAGACAATACACATAATTTTTAATGGTTGAAATTAGCCTACGCCTAAGCCTAGCCATTTAGAATTTGAATGCAAAATAGCTTATAGTACTCATAATTGAGTACAACCTAAATAATTTGTACTCCTAAAGTAGTACAACCTCAATATAAATTTTACATCAGAAAAGAAAATACAAAATAATAAATTTTGATAAAATAAATCTCACAAATATACTTATCCAATTAAAAAAAATGATCTCACAACTTATAAATGATCACTTACAACTTAAAAATTTTAGCAAGATAAAAATGCTCACTTAATATTGATAAGAAATAATAAAATAAATATCTTAAAGTGATCTTACTAAGATGTTTATGTTATTACAATTAGACTAATATAAAATGATTTGAAAATAAATTCACATTCTTTTGCTCAATAAAAATAAATTTCAGCAAGGAATAATTTATTATATTTTAACCAAAAAGATGCTTTCAATTAATGCAAATGATCAAAAAATACTTAAATAAAATTAGTGTAAGATAGATCTAAGTAGACTAGCAAGCTTTTCATTAAAAAAAAGATATCTAGAAATATGAAAATATATTCAGCATAATAAATTAATTTGAAATGCTTAAAATATACTTCTAAAATAGATCTAATAATAAATGATCTTTCAAAATAAGACTAATGAAAAATATTTCAACAACTAAAAGAAATTTGTAGGAAGTTAAAAATTTCAACAAGTTGAAATAGATCTTATAAACTATCACAAGATTTTTTTCACAAAAAAATGATTGAAAACTTTGATGTGAAAAATAATGTCCAAAGACTAATCCACTAAAAATTATAAATTGGAAAGAATAAATAGATGGTGAAAATAGCATGAACAACTAAAAAGGATTAAGATCAAGAAAACAAACTCAAGTAATTTGAGAAAGCTTGCTTAATTGAAGATGTTAAAGCTTCCAAACCAAGGATTTGATCTTGCAATATTTGAAGAATACTTGGAAGGAAAATCTAAGAATTTTTTCTTAGATTTGCTGGAGGGATTTTGAATTTGAATGAGGAATACTTTCATGAAGAGAATGAGGGCTATTTATAGGCAAGAAGGTTAGTTTGAATTATTTCAAAAAAATATATTATGCTCACATCATGTTATCATCTAATAATTTAATATTCAATAAATAATTTATATTAAATAAATATTAAATTCAAGTATAAAATTGCTATTCACATGGGCAAGAAAAAATAATCAAATAAGGTTTTAATATATTCAAAGCATGTAGCATGCATTCATTATTAAAATTTAGTGTTTGAAAAGTCATATAAATTTAATTTTAATCAAACGTGGTCATGTAACCTATCAAATTAAAGGAAAAAAAATCAAGGAATTTGGAGATGAAATCGATATAAATTTTGATTATAGAATGACTTTGGCTAAAATATAAAATTTCACATATTTTTGTTAATTTTGAAATATGATATTTAAATATTATGATAAATTTATATATAAATGTACATATGTTAGTTATCATATAACCTTCAAATCCTATTAAAATATTTAGTTATTTTAAGTAAATAAAATAATTACACTTAATAGTCATAATTTATTATCATTTATTATTTTGACAATTCAAATGTATGAAAACATATAATTGAATGTTAATTAGATAGAGATTTATATAAATTAACCTCAAAATAATATGTTAAGTGAGCAAATTGATTCATGTCAATGAACATATGAATTTCTAAGATAGTTATAAATGCATATAACCTAAAATATTGTATCTTGAGCTTCACATTATCCATTTTGATCTATCTTTCATTCTTCTACTCTTGCAATTTTCTCAAACATATTGTGAGATATATTGGATATGTAATTAGCAATTGATATATCTAAAATACATAAAACATTCATTAGAACATCCAAGCATTCATTTGTTATCATCAAATTGATCGGATTGAACATGTGGCTCATTAAGCCAACATCTATCATCCCCATGGGGCTGCATCGAGGTGTCTTGGCTTACTGGTATGCTCTTGAGTTTAGTGAGTGGTGTCTTGTGACATTGATTTTCATCTTCGCCCCTCTTGAGTTTTAGTTCTTTAAACCTGAAAGAAGATAAATGTAATATATATTCATCCCTCATTTTTTTTGTTTGCGCTTTTAGTTTAAAATTAGCTATAGGTTTCCTTACTTAATGCTCTTAAGTTAGTTCATTTCACTCTCCCAATTTTCCTAAGTCAAATGATTTGGCGCAATTTTGGTAACCTCCTTGCATCATTTAAGTCAAGGGGTGTTTTGGCTTTCTTATGCCATTTAGCGTATAGAGGTGTCTTACACCACGTTTTCATCTCGTCATGTTCCCTTGAGCATGATGAGGCCTTCAAACCTGAAAGAAGATATACAATGCAATATATATTCATTCTCCCCTTCCCCTTTTTTTTCTTTCTTAGTCTAGAAATTTGACAAAATTTTAGCATTTCATCTTGGGGGAGCGACATCTAATGAGTGTTGGCTTATTCGGTACACCCTCTTGAGTGTAGCGAGCAGTGTCTTGTGACACCACAGCTTATTTTTCATCTCATCTCGCCCTCTTGAGCACAACAAGGTCTTCAAACCTGCAAAGAAATACAAGCATATATATAACCTACAAAGAAATACATATATATATATATATATATATATATATATATATATATATATATATATATATATGTATATATATTCACATTCTGATCCCACATGTTATGCATTTTTGGTGCATTGCATTTTAAAGAAAGCAGGTTAGGTATGCAATTGGGAATGTAAGGCAAGGAGTAGGGAAGAAAGATGAATTAGACAATGTTCTTTGATCATGGTAAAGTGAAAATTAAAGGCTAGTGAGGAGTGGGACGCTAGAAATCGAAGAAGAATTTGCCTCTTGATTATGTTAATTACGGTGATGTGAAAATAGAAAGAGGAGTGCACATTGAAATTGAAAGAAGAATTATTAGATGTTTATCTGATTTAAGGTGAAGCAAAAATTATGGGTCATTCGCAGGATGGCTGGGTTATAGGAAGGGTTAAGAAGGAAGGAAGCACATGATAACGTTGGAATAGCTGATGGTTGTAATGTTTTATCAGCTGTAGCTATTCAATAGTGAAGTCATGAGAGAAAGGTTGTTATGTAGACTGGTGACGTATAGAGAAATTTATGGGTGGTGAACAGAGAGCAGCCCAGGAGGATCGTCAAATGGCATGGCAGGCAGATCGCATCAAGCAACATCTGGGGTCAGGGGAAGCAAAATCAGAGATGCTGGTTCATAGTCGAGGAGATTAACGCTGGTCGATACAGTGAGTGGGTTATAAAGTGGCTACGAATGGCCAGTGGATGCAAAGTAGTTTTGTTTAGCTGGAATAGTGTGGAGCATACAGGCGGATAAAACTGAGCAGATGGCAAGCAGGATTTTTGTGAAACAGACGCATTTGTGTAGCCTGGGATGACAAATAGTGAGGGGAGAGGGAATTTTGAGAGAGAAATTACTTGTGCAAAAATCTTTCAAATGAGAGAGAGAATGCAGAAGAGAGGAGAGGAACCATTGGAAAATGGGGAGGGAGAGAGGAAAAACTAACCGTCCTTTTTTTATTTTTTGCAGTTGAAGGAAAACTGAATGGGAGAAAGAGGGGGAATGGTTGAGCATGGGGGAGTATAATTTATGGATTTTAAGTAACTTTTAATTTGATTAAATGGTTTTAATGTGGATTTCACACCGGTAAATGCACATAGTCAATATATATATCAATCGAAGGTAATTCTGATGTTTCAAACATAATGACGTGGTCTATTTCACAATCGGAGCCCGTTTGGTTCAAGTCAACATCAAATTGATTCTATTTCAGCTCAAAATGCGCATCGTCGCTTTCGACCATTTAATTTTTGCACAGACTCATCCGAATTGAGTGCAAACAGTCTTACTTATTATATTTCGATATTTTGAAGCGAATGTCGTGCTCAATTTTATGAACAGAGGTCATTTGATCCTCATTGATGCCTCCTAACCTTGATATGTGTGCAGGTACATTGGTGACTTGATCGCTTGATTGGTTGATAGTTAAGCAATATAATATTCAAACTATAACTAATTTTGACATTCTAAATGTGATGGCAAAGTTTGTTCATCAATCGAAGGTCTTTTGAGTTGATTTTAGCGACGTCTAGTGTATTTCAGCCTAGATTTGCGCACTACCACTTTTGATTATTCGATATTTGCACAGACTTGTTTGAATTGAGCATGGATAGTCTCATTTGATAGATTTCAATATTTTAAAGCTAACGTCACAATCAATTTTATGAACGAGGGTCGCTTGGGCGCCTGCCTCCTCTTGATATACAGCATGACAAGAGCTTGATTAGTTGATCATTAAGTTTTGTAATACTTATATCATGACCAATTTTGATGTTCTGAATGCGGCAGCAAAGTATGTTCATCAATCGGAGGTCATTTCGACTGATTTTAGAGACATCCAATGCATTTCAGCCTCGATTTGCGCACTACCACTGCTAATTATTTGGCATTTGGATAAACTCATCCGAATTAAGCATGAATGATCTCATTTGATATTTTTCAATGTTTTGAAGCTAACATAATGATCCATTTCATGAACAAAGGTCGTTTGGTCATCGTCGTAGCTTCGACTCGTATCGATCAAAGATAGCTCGAAACAATCAATTGCTCGTTAATTTTGCAATATTTATATTTTGATCAATTTTAATGTTCTAAATATGACGGAGAAGTCTATTCGTTGATCGGAGGTCATTTCGACCATTTTTGGTAACATCCACTACATTTTGAGCCTTGATTTGCACACTATCGCTTTCGAAGTCCATCAAATTAGACTTGTGGGCTTGACTTGACTTATGGCATGTATGTGGAGGTCAACAAATGTCTCCCAACAAATGTGATTCATGCATGGAGCGAGTCACATTTGTTGAATAATGATTGACCCTTTGGGCTGGCCATAGAACTTGGACATTTGAGCTTCGATTGCAATAGCTTATGGAGCTTTTGATAAAATTTTTCATTAGTATGCTGCCTTATTCAGGACATGCTAAATGACGGGACTGACCATCTTATCAAAATCAACTTATTGGATAGATAAGAGTTCTTACACCATCTACTATCTCCTTCAATGGCTTTACTGAAGATCTCTTTATATTATGTCATTACAGACTTGAGCTTCCTCTCACCCTAGCTCCGTGCTTGGTTGGGTTTGATGGAGGAATTAATTTATTTATTTTGATGAAGGATTCTCAATTAGTTTATCCTGCTTGGTCAAATTTGAAATTCAAGCTTTGAGACCTTGATGAAGGATTGATCCGATTTGTCCATATTGACTTGTCAGGAAGTGTATGTATTCCATGAACTTGTGCTTGCTGCTTTGACAAATTCATTGGAGTATACGATGATCTAACCTTCTAGCAAAATGCTTTTTTTTAAACTTAAAATTCAATCTAAGAGCAAACAGTCACCTCATGCATTGTGGATTAATAAACCAACTGAAAGGTAAATCAAGAAATTCCGCTTAAATTACCACGAACTTATAGCAAATTAAAGTAGCAAGAGAAGAGATCAAGGATAATGTCACACCAAAGAAATAAATCCACCAAGAAAATCAAAAGTTACCACATAATGAACATTCATAACAAGAAAACTATCCCAATTCAGCCCACAATCTTGGAGAAATACCCCACAGCTTGCAAACAATCCATTGAGAGTATACAAACCATATGTTAAGATCAAGAGAAGCTTGATTAGAGCGATTTGAATAATACTAGAAAAGAAAAGGGATATTATAGGGAACAACAAGAGTCTGTGGACAACTAATCGATAAACTAAATCCACAAACATCCAAGATCTTAAGACATCAAGCAACATCGACATAATACTTCTCAAACAAAATGACACTCCAATCCAAGAAGGTAACAGACAAGCCCATTAGATGGATTAAATAAACAATGATCAAATATGATTCATACCACCAAATGAGACAATCCAAGAATAATCGAAGTCACTCCCATGAGAGCAACTAATGCAACAAGCCAAGAAAGAAGATGATTCCAAGTAGACATCATTACCAATCAAAAAATTTTAAGAAAATAAAGGTCCAAAACCAAAACTTGCTAAGAGTAGACAAGATGGCAAAAGACAAAGTAGAGGAAAATTGGAGGAGCGGCAGAAAAATCCAGAAAACCCAATGAAAAAAAACCAAATCAACAAACAAATCAACAAACAACCATGACAAAGAAACCTCCAAAACCCAAAACACAATTAAACCTAATCCAAGATAAGGATTTCACCAAAATAACCATTAAAAGAGACTCAATTACAATTTCTTTCCCTTGCGGAAAGCATGAGGTTAGACATTATACAAGGGACAGTGTCGTACATAAATCAAGCCCAACAACCAACCAAAATCCTTTCAAAGATAAGTGATGGATCCTTTATGAATAAGGCCTTTAAGGAGGAAAGAGTCCCAAGGAATGTAAGCAATAAAAAAAGATACTATAATAAATAAAACTACAACCAAAGATAATGCACACTAATGATGCCTAGAGTCAACATAGTTAGTAGCAATGCTCCAAGCCTTATTGTCGGGAGAAAAGTTAAAAGAGTTAGTATAAAATCTAAACCCATCAGTAGATAACTTCCTCCAAAGAATGATTAATCTCGGTTTAGAATAATTGTATCAATGAAAGTAAAGTCCCAAGTGGGATTGTAGTTATAAAACCGAACAAAACCCAAGGCACAACAGATTCCAATTCAAGAGATTAATGTGCATATAGTTCAACATCCGCCCCATAATATTGAAAATGCCAAAACATAAATCTTCCAACTAAAGGAGAAGGGATAAAGAGAAGTCATAGCAAAGAGCACAAGACAAAGAATGATATCTATGAGGAGTATCCATAAAGAACACAAGGAAATAGAATAGAAAAAAGAAAAAAGGAGGCAAAGAGGAGAATTAGATTGAGGTGGGAAGCCCGAGTTGTCCAAGTTAACGCAAAGTATTTGGGTAATGTAAATTGATCAAAGATGATGATACTGTAATCTCGCCTGATTTGCAAGGTAATCAAGACAAGCACCTTCACGCCAAACATGAGTGATGGTAAAATTCAGAGAGAAGAACCCTAGTTTGCTTGAGGAGATAGTACAAACAAGCGTTGCTCATATTGGTAGAAGTCAAAAAATCAAGAGAAGAGTCCACCTCTATCCAAATATTGACCATTTTGAATACAAATTTCTAAAGCTTTGTGGACCGCCATAAGCTCAAGATAAGGGACAAGGTTTAAGGGGATAAGCAAATGCACATAGGACTATACCCTTAGTCCGAAAATGCCTCCACAACCGAGAGCCATTATTAGAGATGAGCGATTAATTTTAATAATATGATCAAGAGGTTTCTTCCAAAACCATTCTATCATTTCGATAGTAAGTTTGGTCCGGAAGGTTGAGGCCCAATTTATTAGCTACTGATTTACGACCTTTAAAATGTTTGTGATGAATTAAATTGGCTTTAAACAAGTCACAAATTTTGTTTTTAGTTCTATAATAATCCTCATGTGATTCATATAATCCCACGATGTTTAGCCTCATTTCGGTCCATCCATATGAACCAAATAAGAGTAATGGCCATTATGATTTTAATATGACCTTTAATTGCATTGTCAAAGTAAACTCCAAGAAGTTGATATAAATTAAAAGAACAATTAAAATTGACAGTGTTGAATAGATCGTCATACCAAATCTAAATTTTAGAGGCAATAGCCCCATTAATAAAAAAAACATGGTTAACATTCTCAATATGAGAACAACATTGACATTTGAGGGTAAATAAAACCCTTTACCCCACAACAAAGAGTCAACAGAATAAAGTTTTTTAAGATACGAAGTTAGAATAAGAAGAGGGATATTGTTATTCCAAATTTTGGAGAACACAATAAAAGAATTCTGAGTGTCTTTAGTGTGAAGCCACACATTTTTAAGGTTGAAATCCCCATTATGAGATAGCTTAAAGATAATCTGATCATGATTGTTAGGAGTGATAGGAATATTAGTAATCATATTTAAGAAAGAGGAAGGAATAGAATCAATAATCTTACTAGTATTCCACTTGTGGTTTTGCCAGAATGAATTAACTCTAAGAGCAGAAGTGGAGTGAGTGTATAGTAAGTCATCAATGGATCCACAACCACTCCAATTGTCTTGCCAAAAGAAGGAATTGCCAGAGTTTATGCCCCAAAAAATTAAGGATTCTGCATCCCATTTGAGAACAAAGTCTTCTCCATAGGAGAATCCCAATTTAAAGGGACAAATGAGAGGATGTTTACCCGGCAATATTTAGAAGTCATGAATTTTGCCCAAAGACTATTTTTGCTCCTAAAATTCCACCAAAGTTTGTAGGAAAAGGCATTGATTACTTCTTTAATGGATTTACAACCCGCACCTCCCTCTTCAAGAGTACCAAATTTTGGACCAGATGACCGTGCATCTTTTAGAGGAGGTATTGGTTCCCCAAAAGAATTTGTTTAATAGACGCTCAATTCTATTGATGGTAGAGTTGGTAGGCACAATGGTTTGAGAAGATATATAGGGAATTTAGAGTGCTCTTGATCAAGGTAAGCCTACCACCAATGAGAGTAAATGAAATTCCAAACCTAAAGTTTGTTAGAAATTTTTGAATTAGATCATCAAAAGGTGTGATCTTTTATGGCCTTTGTAGAGCGGAGCCCCAAGGTAATTAAGAGGGAGTTGATTTTGCTTAAAATTAGTAATTCTGGATATTTTGTTAAGTCTATTAGGTGGAATCTTAGATGAAGGTATAAAACTGCATTTTCCTTCATTAAGAAAAAGGCCACTAACTTTACCAAAATTATTTAAAAGGTTCTTAATGGTTTTAACATGATGAAGGGAGCCGCGAAGATAATGAAATCATCCGCAAAGCTAAGATGAGAAATAGGAAACCACCATGAGTTTTAAAAGACATATTGGGATTATTAGCAAAAGATTGTTAAGGCACTTGACGTATTCAATAGCGATAAAAAAGAGAAGGTGATAGTGGGTCACCTTGCCTCAAACCATGGCTAGAAGGAAAGAAACCTATGGACTCACCATTCAAAATAACCAAAAAACCGACATTTGTGATACACCTTTTATAATCCGATAAATCTATCAAAAACCAAACAAATTTAGGATTTGAAAGAGAAACTCCCATGAGAGATTGTCAAAGGCTTTAGTGATGTCCAACTTGAATAAGATGTTGCCTCTAGAAGGGACATTAATGTCATGAACCAGTTCTTGCAAGAAGAATATTATCCGATATTTGTTTTTAACAAAACCAGCTTTGATTAGGGAGATGATTTTAGGAAGCAAAGAGCTAAGTCTATTGTTTATTAATTTAGCAACAAGTTTTTGAAAAAGGTGCAAAGACTTGGTCTAAAATCGCCCCAAGATTCGTGGGATTGTTAGTTTTGGAAATAAGGACAATAGAAGTGCTAGAAAAGTATTTGGGATAGGATTGCCATCAAAGAAATCAATAACATCAACTAAGTCGGTTTTAATAAATGACCAACAATGCTAAAAAAAAGTGGGTATAGCCGCGACCGAACAAAATCGGTGTTCATGTTCTTAAGAGTATTACTAATCTCCTCTTCGGAAGGACACCTAGTGAGTAAATGATTGTCCTCACTAATAATCATAGAGGGGATAAGATGAGTGTTTGATAAAGTTTCCAGCAACGGATTAGAATTTAATAAAGTTTGGAAATGATGAATGACGTAATCCTTAATATCATCATATTATATCCATTCACCATTAGAGTTCTTAATTTTCTTAATCGAAGTTTAAGGCTCTTTACAAATGGCATGAAAATACGGTGTTTCTATCACCATCGAATATGTTTGCTTGCTTTTTTGACGCCAATAGGTTTCTTCCATGTTTTGATAATTAGCAAGGTATTCTTGGCAATGTTCAACTCTAGTTTATCGGGATCGGGAGACAACCTCTTCAAGAGAACAAACCTCTTGTTCCATAGCTTTAAGATTTGTGAAAAGGTTTTGAAAATGTGTTTGTTCCACCAATTGAGATTTTGTTTAAGTCTTTTGAGCTTTAAGCCAGACGAGTCATACCTTTAACAGTAATTATCCGGAAAATAGGGCCATCCAATTAGTGAGAGCACATTGGTGAAGTCACTATGTTGGGTCCACATATTTTGAAATCTGAAAGGAGAGGGAGTAGATGGGGGGATTTTGAAGGAAATCGAGAGGAGCATGGTCGACAAAGTTCTCAAAATGCTCAACAATGGTAGTGGGCCACCGATTGATCCAAAGAGAATTAAAGAGGGTCCTATCAGATGCCAAAGTCTAGAGTTGTGCCCATGTAAGTTAGACCCAAAGGAAACCAATGTCAATCAAAATTGCAATCAGGATCATATTTGAGAAGTCCTCCATGGAATGAAGGTTAGAGAACATCCTCCCTTCTTTCCGAAGCTATGATAGTATTGAAATCACCTCCAACCAACCGGGAAGGTGGCGAGGGAAGCTAAGGTGCGTGATTCCAAAGGATGTTCCTACTAGCTCTATTACAAGAAGCATAGATAAAAGAGCCAAAAGCCGATAAATCACCTAAGGAGATTTTGACATTAACCAATTGGTTAAGATCATCAATGATGGAAATGGTGATGGAGTTGTGCCAAAAGCACCAAATTTTATTATTAAGATTGAAGAAGAAATTATGAAAACCAAGGGATCTAGACAAAGCAATCTTAGAAGAATTAATGAGGTTCAATAAGAACAAGTAACTTAATATTATGGATACAACAAAGACTCCTAACACGACGAGAAGAGTCCCACAACCCCGGATATTCCAAATAAAAAAAATTAATCATAAGGAGACAACCAAAAGGGAAAAGAAGAAAGAAAGGAAAGAGAGGAAAGAAATGATGGCACATTACTTTTTGGGGTGGAAGAAGAGCGAGTGGTTCTATTGAAATTATTATTAGAAATTTTAGCTTTGTAGGGTTTTGTATTTAACAATTTGAAAAGGTCTATCGAATCCAAATTATCTCCATCGAAAGAGATTGATTTTGAGTTCTAGAAGGATCTAACAATGTTTTAGAAGAGGGGATTTCACCTTCTTCCTATCGGATAGAGTGTGAAATTTGGTTCAATTGTGATTATCACTCAAGAAAAATAGATGGGAAGTTCTAGACTTCGTAATACAAATATCTTTCTCAATATGTTCAAGCCATAGGGTCATCATTATTTTGGTCCGTTATATGATTCTCATTCAAATTGTTTAATTGGGTGTCCAATATAAGGCTACCATTCAGATTTTCGAGGATTTAAATGTAGCAGCTATCTTGGGAAACTAGATTACAAGTAGGGTGAGGTTAGGTAAAATGTCATTGGTATCATCACACCCCTCAATGGCGTTTTAGTACCAAGGTCAGTGTTTTCCACTAGACAAGGAGTTGGTGTGGGAAGGAGAGGTTCTTTTGAGTATCTTTAGGCACATATGCTAGTATTTTCCAGTTCCATTAATGGTCTTATTCGTGGTAAATTTTTTAGATGAAGCACAAAGCATTCGAGTGGTCGCCCATGAATCTTGCAAAGGAGTGCAAAAGACAGAAAGTTTTGAATTGACTTTTGACTATATCCAAATTTTTGAGCCAATCCACACCTCTTTGGGATATTTTTTTGTGATGTCTATCTCAACGAGAATACGAGCGACGGATGGCCTAGATCTAGTGGCCATTGCTTGGTCAATTTGGAGAGGTCTACCAAAAAGGCCGCCAACAACAAACAAAACTTGATGGGTGACATAATGCGCATGTTAGGAAATGCAAGCTAAAGAGGGACAATGGAATGGAGATTCTCTTTGATATCAAAGAGGGCAACCATTTCAATAGATATGACAATTATGCACAAAATAAGAATGACAATCAAAACCAGTAATCTAAATCATTTGAGAGTTGAATAAGAATGTGACGGGATTGATAAGCCGATAGTGAAAAAGTACATAATTTTAAACTATGAAAAAAAGAGCAATATTATCAAGAGTCGGCCAAGGGAGAATTTACCCACCAAAGCGAACTTGAAGGGCTTAGCAAGTTTCTCAACATCCCGACCAACACACACGCCTACCCACATAAGATGTAGAAATAAGATTAACCAAGCATTCGCTAGGGGATCTTACCGATAAAGCGCCTTTGAATAATTTAACAAAGTGTGCATTAACAGTGCTTGAATCCGAAAACCTGGAGTCGAGCAAAGTCGTGTCCGCTGCCGAGAAGCGAGGCCGGATTCGCAGAGACCAAAGCCGCCATTTGTTCAATCCGAGGGCATCACACCATACCGGAGAGCCCACACGCCGCAGAGAAGCACGCCGAATAAGCGACCAAATACCCGGTGAACGGCCAATCCACCGATGGAACTCAAAATCGCCAGAGAGGGAGAATGACTAAGAACTTACCATCATTTGAGAGATATCACCCTATGGGTAATATATAGATTAATTTGAGGTAGCCTTGAATTAAGCATTGCCTTAGCTTGCATTGATCTATCGATCAAGTAGAGATCTCTGGATCGGGTTGTAATCACTTGGATCCGGGTTTGAGATTGAATAGCTATCATCATTAGACTGATTAGCGGAGGCTCTTTCACTATGGCCTTTTCTTACGACTTGTTGAGTGAGGAGATCGTCAGTAACTTAGCCATATTTGGGCTTGTTGAGTTCGACTTTTAGAACCTACTCAAGTCATCGACTTAAACTGTAGTGGGTTGGTGGTTTTGTCATTAGACTGACAAATGGGAGCTCTTTCACTATGGCCTTTTCTTGCAGCTTGTTTATTGAGAAGAGCGTCAGCAACTCGACCATTTATGGGCTTGTTGAGTTCCACCTTTAGAACCTATTTGTGTCCTAGACTTTAGGATGTAGAGGTTAATGTTTCTCCAACTTAATTGATTGAAGCTTCTGAAATTGGGAGTTCTTTTGACTTGATCTCCAAAATTTGGCAAATCTGAGAAATAAATTTCTTGATATTTAGGGTTGTCCTTTCATGCAAAGAAATAGATTTGTTTTGCTCCTGCAAGACTTTGCAACTTAACAGTAATAATTATGGATATATCCAAGGATTTCAGCGTAAAGCTCGATGTCAACCTGAATAAGAATATATTTGAGGATCTCATCTTATAGCACGATGTCAACTCAAATAAACTTAACATAAACTAAAAAATGCCCCTGCCTTGCAGAGGGAATTATAAAGTACATTTAGGAGAATTTTCAAGATGAAATACACAAATACATTAATATTTTTGAATTGATATACTCTAAAGGGGATTTTAACATACAACATTGATTTCATCTGTATATAAAAATCTAAAAATGCCCCTTATGTAACAGGGAAATTTTCAAGGATTAGTTCTTCATCTGGAGTATGTTTATTTAGGAATCTCGGCATGAAGCACGATGCCAACCTAAATAGATATACTAAAATAATGCCCCTATCTTGCAGGGGGATTTCTATTATATCTTGAGAATGTGGTCATCAAGTATAATACTTTTTCAAGTATCGATCATTAATTGGCAGCATTGGTCTTTCACCCTTTCGATCAATGAGTTGGTATGCCCCTCCTTGATACACTTTTTCAATGACAAAAGGACCTTCCCAATTAGGCTCAAATTTGCCACCAAATTTTTTTTAGGAATAATTGGCCTTCTCAGCACCAGAACCAATTCTCCTTTTTGGAATATTCGAGGCTACACCGTATGCTCAAAAGCCTTGGACATCTTTGCTCGATAGACTTCCATATTTTGATGAGCTTGTAATCTAACTTCATCAAGCACGTCGAGTTCCTCCATTCTCAAAAGAGCATTTTGATCTTCATGTAGATTGTATTGAATGGCTACTCGAAGTGAAGGCAACTCAACTTCAAACGGAAGATCTACTTCAATTCCAAATACCAATGAATAGGGAGTGGCTTTAGTAGGCATCTTGTAGGTAGTTTGGTATGCCCATAGAGCCTCTACTAACTTTGTATGTCATTCTCTTTTATTTTTAGTGAAAATATTCTTGAGTTGCTTGACTAATGTCTTATTGAAGGCCTCCGCCAAATCATTTGCTCTTAGATTATATACTGAAGAGTATCGCCAATCAATTTTGTGTCGATCGATGAATCTATAAAACTTTTCACGTTTGAAAGATGTGTCATTGTCAGAAATTATTCGATGTGACACTCCAAATCTATAAACCATATTATGCATAAAAAGTTAATCACTGATCATGAACTTGTTTAAATGGGGTGTTTCAAACTCTGACTTAGAAATCTAATTATTATTGAGGAGCAATACGTAACTGAACGAAGTACAACATCGTGCCCCAACATTCAATGGCGATGCTATTGTTGGGTGTAATAGATTTGGAGGTTGATGGATGAGATTTCCATACTTGACATTCATGACACTTAGCATTACGCCTCTCACCATAGATAATAATAACCCATCCTTTTGATCTTTACTACCATCTTGGGACTAATGTGCACTACAAAGTCCTTCATGAACTTCAACCATCACTTTGCTAGCTTCATCTACACCTAGGCATCATAGCCACATTTGTTCAAAGGATCTATGATATAAAGTATTGTTGACGAAAGCATAGCTTAGCATTCTCTTCTCGATTTGAGCTGCTAGTGATTTATTATTTCATAATTTTCCTTCTTTAAAGTAGTCGATGAAGGGTTTCCTCCAATCATGTGGCTCTTCTATAATAAAGGCTTCCTATGGCTTTTCTAAAGCAATGTCAGGCTTAGCTCTTATGGGTATAATTTCATGTTGATTTTGAGGAGTATGAAGAGCAACCTGAATTGCATCCCGTTGGGTTAGATTTGATAATCCATCTACCTGTGGGGATTGATATTTTGCTAGCTCTAGAACTCATCGAGTAAATATGCCGATCATGACATAATCACCATTCATACTTTCCATCTCCTTAGCTAACTTTGCTAAGCAATCAACTTTACTATTCTCGGATTGAGAGACTCGAGTTAGTGTGATATTTGGTATCTGCTTCATAAGCTCAAGAACTAGCTTGTGCTAGAAAGCTAACTTAAGCTTGTTGACTCTATAGATGCCAAGTACTTAATTTATAATAAGCTAAGAATCGCCAAAAATATGCAAGTTTTGATTGCTTATGAAAATAGCTTCTTCTAGACCTGCCACTAATGCTTCATATTCAGCTTTATTATTAGATTTTAGCTCGGTCAATCCATATGATCATCTCATTATCTCTCCTTCTGGTGTTATGAAGATGATGCTGATTTCAGCTCTTGCTCTTAGGAAATTTAGATGTTGGACTTGTTTGATTGATGATGCTCCATCAAAGTATATTTCCCAAATTTATAATTTTTCTCTTTCATGAATGAGCATAATTTGCTCATCAGGTAAATCATCATTAATAGAAGAGACTGTAGGGATGGGATATGCAACAAGAAAATTTGCTAAGACTTGTCCCTTCACTGCTTTCTGTGGAATGTATGTGATATCAAATTGCAAAAGAAATACTGCCCATCTTACCAAGCGACCTGTCAATGCTACTCTTTTCATCAAGTACTTCAACAGATTGATCCTCGAGATGAGGGTAATCTTGTGAGATAACATATAATGATGAAGCTTTTGGACTACAAAGATTAATGCTAAATAGTGCTTCTCTATCAGAGAGTATCTCATTTCTGCTCCAATCAGCCTCTGACTGATATAATAAAGAGCATTCTCTTTGCCTTCTTCATTATGTTGTGCCAATAATACTCCAAAAGACTCTTCTAATGTAGCTATGTATAGAATGAGGGACTTCCTGGGAATATGTGCTGTAAGGATTAGTAGATTTAACAGGTATCTTTTAATACTATTGAAGGATTCTTGGCACTCCTTGTCCCATTTGAATGGAGCATCCTTCTTCATTAACCTTGCAAATGGTTGACAGCATCCCAATAGATTTGATATGAATCAACGGATGAATGCGAGCTATCCTTGTAAAGAATGAAGTTGATGTAAACTCTTTGGTGGAGGCATCTCCATAATTGCCTCGATTTTGGCAAGATCTATTTCAATACCTCTGTGACGTACAATGTACCCAAGGAATTTTTTAGAGGATACCCCAAATGCATATTTTAGAGGATTCATCATGAGATCATATTTTCTGATTCTCTCCAGTACAATTCTCAAGTCTTCAAAGTGGTTTTCATGATTCAAGATTTTCATCACCAAATCTTTGACATAACATTTCACCTTTTGATGAATCAACTCATCAAAAATACATGTCATGGCTCTTTGGTATGTAGTTCCAGCATTTTTCAAGCCAAAAGGCATGACCGTGTAATAATAGATGCCAATGAGTGTTCTGAATGATGTATGTTTTTCATCCTCAGGTGTCATTTTGATTTAGTTGTATCTCGACGATCCATCCAATAATGAGAATATGTCATAGTTGGAAGTGTTGTCCACCAATAGTTCTGATATTGGAAGCAGAAAGTCATCTTTTAGGCACACCTTATTTAGGTTCTGAAAGTCAATGCAGAGACAGATTTGGCCATTCTTCTTCCTAACTGGGATAATGTTTGCTATCCAATATACATATTTCTCCTCCCGGATGAAGCCTGCTTGGATTAGTTTTATAGTTTATGCAATTACCTGTTTCTCAATCTCTAATCTCATTCACCTAGGAGCTTGTTTAATAGGCATCACATCTGGTTTAATAGTTAGTTTATGAACTACTACATTAGGGGATAAGCCTGACATTTTAGAATATGTCTAGGGAATATAATCCCTGAATTCACAAAGTAGCATTTTTAGCTTAACTTTCCCGTCAGGCAGAAGGGCACTGAAGAAAGTTGGATGGGGATCATCCTCAGCTCCTAGGTTGACTTATTTAAGTTCATCCATGGTAGCTATTTGTCCACCATCTTCAAGTTCTTCAGGTGCGGGCTTGGCTTCTACGTCATCATCATTTTTAAGAAGAATTTCATGAGAATCATCTTCTTCATCACTAAGACTCTCGATATCAACTTCTATTATATTACAATAGGCTCTATCTTGATGAGATTTGCGGATGAACCCCAAACCTTTAGTGCTAAACTTATCACTTCTTCGTGATGCCTGAGGACTTCTTTAGCTCCACATTTTGTAAAAGATTTAAGCCCTATGTTTAGTAGTTCCAATACAAATTCCAAGATTATGCATCATTCTTTGCAACATCTACTGATAGTATATTGATATTCTTGTTGGCACTACCTCATGATAATTTTCATATTGAGCAGGCTGTTTAAAATCTTGAGGTTGAGACTCTTCAAATTTGTAAAATAGAGTTTTTATTCTGCCACTCTCACTCAATAGCTACACATAGAATGTTATCAATTCTTCAATATTATGAACCTCAGTGGTGATTTTTTGAAGCACCGAGGGATGGGTATAATTTTGAGTGAGTCATTTGACTCTGCCAAGTGAGCTATCCTTCTTGATGCAACCATTTGAACTCTATTTCTATAAGAAAATTCAAAATTATAGTCTCAATCAGAATCACTTATTTTATACTCTACCTTTCTTGAGAGCTTATAAGTTCCCTTAGGTTTGACAGGAATATCTTCTCCTTCTTCCGTGACACTTCCCAAATGATGAATTGATTTTCCTAACTTAGGTGCAAAATTAAGTATTTTAGGGAGAGTTGGCATTACATTCTTTCTTCCTCTTTGCTTTTACTCTTTCACTTTGTGAAATTGCTTTTTAGTTCCTGAAGTGGATGCTACCGCTTCAAGAGGCTTTATTAGCTTAGGATCTTTGAGGATGAAATATTTTTGTGTCTTCATAGATCTTTGCTTCATTAATGGAGAATCGTTGTAAGTTACTAGGAATTCTGAATTCTTCTCCATCTTTTAGATACATCATACATTGATGCATAGTTGATGGGACCATGCCATACTCATGTAGCCACGGCCGGCCCAAGAGAGCTCTAAATGATGTATCGAGATTGATTACATGAAACTTGGCTTCTATATATAAATCCTTGAATTTGAGCGGGAGAATAAAAGAACTTAGAGTTTTCTGCCCCATTTCATTGAATTCATGAACCATCAATTTATCTCTTCAAAGATGTTGGATATCGAGTGATAATTCTCTTAGTGCCTTTAAACTCATAAGATTGATAGAAGAACTTGGATCAATCAATATTGGCTGATTGAGATTCCATCACTCCCTACAGTAACATAAAGAAGATGATTGTGATATGTCATTCCTAACATAAGATCTTCTTCAAAAAATGTGATTACTGAGAGATCTTGAGTTTGCAATGCTTCAGTCATGCATTTTTCAGTAAAGTTAGCTTCATAACACTCCAGATATTTGAGAGCTTGTATCAAAGTTTCTCAAAAGTCTTTTGACATCAAGAGAGCCTCATACACACTTAGTTGTGCATGGATCTTTCTCAAATGTGATAAAATACTATAATCTATCTTCGCTTGATTTAGGCTTCGCTCTAGGATTTTGGGAATGATATCTTGACTTCAATTTTCCTTTTGTCTTTATTTGAATTTTCTTTCTTTTATGAAGGTGGTAAGACTTTACCACTTCTCAACTGAACTTGAATCACCTTATCTTGCTCAGATTCTTCTGAAGAAGTAGTTTCTTCAAGTTCCCTTTTTATTCTGGAAGATTGGCCAAAAGGGCTAGACTCATTTTTCAATGTCATACATTTCATACGTGATGATATGGATGAGTATAACTCTTCTCCATTGGGAAAACATAGATCTTCATTTGAACTGTTATTTTCTTGTTGAGTCATTAAAAAAAATTCAAACATTAGCTCATCAGGCTCTTCTTACTTTCCTAATAAAATTTTGACGGGTTGGTCGAGTCTATCTCACTACCCTTGCCGCTTCGGAGTAACTGATGTTGAAGAATATCTGACATCACACAGATGATTCGTCATGTCTCTACTGGATAAGATTCACCATTATATTCTTCATCTGATTCATCAATGCTAAGTTTAAGCATGAAGTATGCAAGCCTAAATGGTTGTCTTGCCAGCTGGTGATACTCCTCTAGATTGTTAATGTTCTTTTGAGTTGTAGTTCTCTTCTTGATCTTCCTTCTCTTAGCCAGCTTATTTAATTTATGAGGCCTACATTTAGTAGACTGCTTCTCATTTTGTGATGAAGTAGCCTTATCAGAATGCCACTAAGAAGCCCAAATATTTGGTTTAGGCATCTCTCTTAAGTTCAATATAGGTTCAAGTGGTGATTTCCACTTAACACTAGGGACATCTTTTAGCTGCTTCAGCATCTTCACGATCTTTTTAGAAACTATTGTTTATCATTCTTCCATCTGAATTGATTTCTCCTTCTGTTTATCTTTGTTGGATGATACGGAAGATGACATAATCATCCTTGTAGACTCTCTTTTTGGGTTGACTAGAACACTGTAAGATAGTATAAATTCACCTCACCGATACTTTTTGTCTAGCCAATCTTTGAAGACATAACAATCTTCAATAGGGTGACTAATCATCCGATGATAGGCACAGTAATTTGGATTACTGACTTGATCAGCTTCTTTAGGCCTTTTGATTTCTGGTAATTGTAGACCAGCTTTGACTGATTGCCGAAATAATTTAGCCACAATATCCCTTCTAAAAGAATATTCTTTGTTCATCTTTTTCATGAGAGATGGCCGCATTCGTTCATCATCTCTTGTCGCTTATTTTGGATGCTCCCCACCACTTGGAATAGTTCAGGGTTTGTCATTGCCTCCTAATACCAATTTTGGTTATGGATTAGAATAAATAGACTTATTTCTCTTATCATCATTGTACATTGGTTGCTTTCCTTTATCCACATTATATATCACCCACTTTTCTCCATTTGAGTTATAGGAAGCGGCATGAATTTCATTTCTTCTTGAGTCTGAAGGTTTGTTTCTCTTTGCTTTATCATAGACTGATTTAGGCGTTCAACTTTTCAAATTTAGCCACCCTATCGAGCAAGTCCTAGAATGTTGCAATCAACGTCATGCATAAAAATGGTATTATTTTATCATCTGTATTGCCCATTAGCAATTGGATCGCATGTTCTTCCTCCAATTGTTGCTCACACTTCATACTTAAGTTGCGCCAATGACTTATGAATTTTGTCACTGACTCATCTTTCCTCCTTTTCAGTAAGGCAAGGTCAGCGATTGTGATTTTCTCAGTTGCACTGGTGAACCTCTTCACAAATATGGTCTCCAATTTAGCAAATATTTTAACTGAATCATTTGAAAGTTCTGCATACCATTTGAAAGCGGCTGAGGTCAGGCTACTAATGAATTGGCAAAAAAGCAGTGCATCGTTCCCTCCTATGTTACCACAAGTAGCTTTAAATTGGGCTAGATGTTGCTTTGGATTACCAAGCCCACTAAATTTATTGAATTTTGACACTGAGTAACCTTTCAGGTATGGCACTTGGTCATATTGGGTAAGGTGACCCTTACTCACCTTTCAAATTTTACTGAGGTTATGCCTTTATCTTTTCATTGATTATTATTTCTAGGTAAGGAGCTGTTACAGTTCCTGGTATGCTAGCCAGATTTTTAATTGTCAGTTGGAGAGGTAGTGGATTAACTTCATTCCTCGCGTCATGCGTAGCATGTACTATAGGAGCTTGAGGTACCATAGTGGCTGGTGGTATAGAAGTTGCATTGTTAGCTTCTGTTGGTTAGTAGATAAAATAAGTACTACACTTGATGTGATATTCTTTTGTAACATCTCCATCATGATGTTTATTTGTACCATCATATCATTCATTTTGGTACCAAGTTGCACAATCTCCTTGTCTTTGACCTTTATTTGACACTGCATTTTTCTTGGCTCTCTAACTAGTGCCATGGCATCAATCAGTACAGGTTCTTCTTCTTCTTCTATTTCTTATTGTTGTTCTGTTCCTTGCTCATTTTCAAGGGGAGAACCTGACTATCCTTCTCTTTATGCATTTACAGAGACAGCTATTGCTAGGACTGTATGACGATGCTGATTATAAAAGCGTGTACAATGCTGATCATTTCTTGGTTCAACCATATAGACAGCTTTGACACCCATGGTTTCTTTATCATTCTGATATTCTTCTTCTTCATCTTCAGCAAAGATCAAAGATCCATCCTCTATTTCCTTCTGTGAACACTCTTCTTCATAAATATCAAAATCGTGTTCGGAGTTTGTGTTGTCGAGGTCTGAGTTCATCTATATCTCTGATCATATAGACAATTTTTACTTCCATAGTGTCCTCTTAATTATTTTCTTCCTGCACATGAATTTTTGATCAACGTTTCCAGTGGATATCTGGTTCAATATGCAGAATAAATACTTCTTCAATTAAAGGACCAAGACCAACGTCAACCTTCTCTTGTAGGGGTGAACCGATGCGATGGGATCTAGAGGATTCTCGGGTGTCATCATATCTTTCATGATGATATTCTTTTTTTTGGGTATCCACTTCTGATGAGTTGATTTTGAGGCAGATTTCTGAGTATATGTATCAGATATCACACCTCTTCTATTACTCAAAGTTTCATTACGGGCCTTGGCCTCCATATTTGCTTATCCTTTCATTGAGACCTTTCGACAGTGGATTCTTGGACACGCGGTCCAAGTGTCATGCCCCGATGCTCACCATGTGAAGCATACTGGGCTCGCTTGCTAGTTACCAGAAGAGATGACAACTTTCTTGGTGGAGCTTCGGTATTTTCCATCACCATAGGCCTCTGAAATCTTCTTTTCATTAGGCCTTTGTCCTTAGCTACTTTGAGAACTTTATATATCCTGATAGATAGTGTTTCAGGCTATCTCCTCTATGGTGGTGGAGCTTGCCATGGTTGGTTCCTCCATAAAGACTACTTTATTTCACCAATAGAGCTATTCCTCTTTACCCACTTTAGATTGTCGAAATTATTGTGGGTAGGAATGCTCACTTTTGGCGATAGTATCGCTTATTCGCTAGGTCATTCAAAGAGGATCTACTAAGCCCTCAGCTCAATGTTTCTCCTTCTTTTCTATCTTCTAGTTAATTTGCTCCCTGATGAGGAAACTTCATGATCGTGCTTTCTAGATACAAAAGGTTGTTGATGATGCACGAGACATTAAAGACGCTTGCCCCTCGATTTTTTTGTCACGGGGCAGATTGACCTAGATTTTGAAAACGAGTTCTATTGGGAGAACTCCTTGACAGGGTTGGATGTTGAGTTGGTGCACATGGCGTAGAGCTTCAGAACTTGAGGCCTTCCATGGCCTCACGAATGTATCATGGTGGTACTGTGAGGAGTTTATAGATAAGAAATTCAAGCTACCAAATTGAATGGTAAACATCTCCTATGTTGATGACATTGGCTAGGTGTGTACCTAGTATTGTGAAAGGAGTGCTTTGTAGATCCATTTCTGCAAAAGTGAAAGATGGGGATTAGTAATTATTAATTATTATTTCACCCCATACTTTCATGATGCAGAGTCACTATAAAACAAAATAATGGTGTAATAAAGATATACCCTACCTCATACTGAATTTATTACACACTTAAATCATCATTTTTGTTTTGAATTTTCAAAAAAATTTATTGCTACTATAGTACATATATGAGTAGCCAAAGATGGAAAGAGAATCCTGTCCTCAGCGGAGTCGCCAGAAATCTGTGAGCTCCAAAAATTTACCACTGACTTCTCGAAAAATTATTTGATTTGAAGAGAGTGATGATTTGAATGTGTCGGTGTTATTTTTAGAAGGTAGATGGAATAATAGATAAGACACTACCTAGAGATTTCATCCTCATTTGGTGAGGACTTTAGATCTGGTTCCAGGTTTTCTATAGGCGCAAACACGTATAGTTAATTACCCTTCTCAACAAGTGATAGAGAAATTTTGATTAAAGATAGTCATTATATCGCTTAATGCGTAGCGTATAGTAGCAGCATATGGAGTTTTAGAATTTAAGATTATGAAATTCATCATTTCAGCTTAAACAGGATGGTTGGGGGAATGATGACATGCCTGATCAAGATCTCATGGTTCCGTCATCCCGCACCATCATGGTCCCTAGTCTACTTAGTCAGAGGAGGTAGTCAACCCAACCTGACAGAAGTATCCTTATCAACAACACATGGGTTACATCATCCAAGAAATCCTTATAGACTTGGGGTGGTGTTTATCTTAGGAGACAAACTTAAGTCTACTTTAGCTGACAGAGGGTTGTTTGCCCTATCAAGTATACCCTATGATTCATAACTCAAAGGGTAGAGCCATTGGGGAGCATATGGGCTACTATCGTGATCTTAATATAATGGAGCCGGACTAGCAAAACCACCCGATCAGAGGACTCTAGTCATAACTGCTTCATCTGTGGAGCCTATTGGCCAAGCCACGTAGTCAGAGGACATGGGCCATGTCCTTACTGGCATGAGATTGATTGAGAGTGAACATAGCATAACACTTGATTTGACATTGGCTCCTTTGTGAGCTAGAGTTTTCTTAATTTGTCACCCCGATAAACAATTATGGAAGGTGGATGGATTGAGTTTGAATTAAGTTTTTAATGATAGAATTCCATTTAAGCAGTCTTAGATTGATATTTAATTTGAGTTGAAAAATTGATTAATTTGAATATGTTTAAGAGCTTTAGATCTTGTCAACTCTATTTAGCTTCTAATAGAGGATTATATCTACTATCACCTAGCAAAATTAGTTTTTGAGACATTTCATTGATTTGAAACTATTATTATACTTTTTTTTTAGATTTTGTTAACCCGAACCCAGTCCTAAGACTAAACTGGGAAACAACCTGTGCAACATCCTCATACACTTGAATTTAAGTATTTAGCATAGTGTTGGGGCCCATGCATATCTATTAGTAATTTAGGTAATTTTATTTCTTAATTATGAGATTGATTTTATATTTTCATATTTTTTATTTCAATTTAGCCTGCGTAGCCTTTTTAGACATTAAAATTTGCACTTGAAATCTCTATGTCCAGCACAAGCAGGAATTTATAGCTTAGCTAATTTCATCCAATTAATGAAATCATTAATTTTGAAAATTATAATTACGAATTATATTAAGATGATTTTGTAGATTTTTATTTAGATTTTGTGCTTGTACAGACATATTTAAGAGACATTTTATTTTGATTGTTTTGTATTATTTGCACTTAGTTTATTTGTTGAGTTTAATTTGTTAAATTTATCATTTTTGATATTTATGATTTATTTATTTTTTTTTAATTAATATTATTAAAGAGTATTAAACCCAATTTATAAAGTTTATATTGTTATGAGTTTGGTATTAGTCTCCCAAATTTCAATTAAATCTTTAATTTTGAGGAACTTATAAGAAAAAGAACTCACTACTTTTAAGCCAAGAATCACTATTAGAGTTTGTGAATTTAATATTAGCCTCCCTAAATTTTACTTGAATTTTAAATGGGTGTTCCATTCTTTCCAAAATTTTCTTTAAAGGCTCCCGCCTATTTCTCTTTGATTTAACATTTATCTTTATATTTATCATATCTTCTTTTGTTTGACTTAAGTTTAGGTAATTCGCATTTGAATTTGTTTAAGTCTTGAATTTTAGTCTAAATTTCGGCAATCTCCCGATGTCATCCCGTGTGTTCGATCAGTGTGTTTTTATGCTCCTCTGAGTGAAGTGAGTGGTGTCTTATGACACTACAGCCGGGTTTTCATCTCGTCGCACTCTCTTGAGCATGACAAGGTCTTCAAACCTGAAAGAAGACAAATGCAATATATATTCATCGCCCCTTTTTTGTTTGACACTTTTAGTTTAAAATTAGCTGCAGGTTTCCTTACTTAGCACTTTTAAGTCAATTCATTTCAGTCTCTCATTTTTTCTAAGTCAAAGATTTGACATAATTTTGACAGCCTCCTGGCATCATCCCTATGTAGGGGCTACATCGGGGGTATTTTGGCTTACTCGGTATGCCCTCTGGAGCATAACAAGCAATGTCTTACGACACCATAACCAATTTTTCATCTCGTCGCACCCTCTTGAGCACCATGAGGCCTTCAGACCTGAAAGAAGACATATAATGCAATATATATTCATTCTCCTCTTCCCCATTATTTTTCTTTCTAAGTTTAGAAATTAGACAAAATTTCGGTAGCATTTCATCTAGGGGGTGCAACATCTAACGAGTGTTGGCTTACTCGATAGACACTCTTGAGCATAGCAAGTGGTGTCTTGCGATACGACAACGTGTTTTTCATCTTGTCGCGCCCTCTTGAGCACAATGAGATCTTCAAACTTGCAAAGAAACACAAGCATGTATATATATTCACGTTCATAGATCTCATATGTTCTCATGCATTTTTCAGCGTGCTATAATGCTCGACAAAAGCATGGGGTTATGTATGCAATTGGGAATGTAAGGCAAGGAGTGCGACATCGAAAACTAAAAAAAGAATTCACCTATTAACGATGTTCTTCCCTCGATTGCGGCGAAGCGAAAATTAGAAGGCTAAAGCGAGGAGTGCGATGACAAAAATTGAAAGAAGAATTTACCACTTGATGATGTTCTTCCCCCGATTGCGGTGAAGTGAAAATTGGATGACTAATGCGAGGAGTGCGACATCGAAAATCAAAAGAAGAATTTGCCTCTTGACTATGTTCTTCCGGTATGTAAAATTGACGATATGGGATGTGGTCAGAAATGGTATGCAGAAGAAAGGAAGTGCATGAATAGAATGGCTATAGGAACTAGTTTGATGGTGAGTGATTTAAGGAGGATGAGGGAAGGTCGCTGGGTCGCGATTTGTGGCAGATAGAGAGCGTTTGTGGGTGCTTGGTGGAAAGGGAGAAAAGAAGAGGATCACGCATGGATGGGCCTGCAGAACATGAGTCGGAGGCAGACGCCGACGCATGCGGGGCAGGTAAGGTGGATGAGGGTCCGCGGGGACGAGCGGGCCCAGGTCTCAGGCCAAAAATATGAGCGAACGGGCTGGCTGTGGAGTGAGCCGGCCGAGACACGGAGTTCTAGGAGGCGCACAGCATGCTTGACGGAGAAGGCCAAAGTGGCTCTGAGTGGGATGGCATTACATGGTTTTGTGGGCTGGAGCAGTGCATTAAGTGCGGGACCAACAAGAGGGTGAGAGGGAATTCAAAGAGAAATTAATCTGAAAAATCTTCAACAAGATAGAGAATTTAGGAGAGAGGAGAGGAACTACTCGAAAATGGGGAGGGAGAGAGGAGAGGAACTACTCGAAAATGGGGAGGGAGAGAGGAAAAACTAACCGTCCTTTTTTTATTTTTGCGGTTGAAGGAAAACTGCATGGGAGAAGAGGGGGAACGGTTGAGCATGGGGAGGGTAATTTAGGGATTTTAAATAACTTTTAAATTGATTAAATGATTTAATGCGGATTTCATGCTGGTTAGTGCACATTTGATATTCCGAATGCAATGGCACAGTTCATTTCAAAATTGGAGGCCGTTTGGTTCAAGTCGACGTCAAATTGAGTCTATTTCAGCTCAAAATGCACGTTGCCACTTTCGACTGCTCAATTTTCGTACAAACTCATCTAAATTGAGTGCGAATAGTCTTACTTGATAATTTTGATGTTTCAAAGCTAATGACGCACTCAATTTCATGAACGGAGGTCGTTTGATCCTTGTCAGTGCCTCTTGACCTCGATATGCATGCAGACGTGTTGGCGACTTGATCGCTTGATCGGTTGATTATTAAGTCATATAATATTTATACTCTGACCAATTTGGCATTCTGAACACTATGGCGAGGTCTGTTCATCAATCAGAGGTCTTTTGAGTTGATTTTGGCGACGTCTAGTGTATTTCAACCTCGATTTGCATGCTACCACTTTTGATTATTCGACATTTGGACAAACACGTTTGAATTGAGCGTGGACAGTCTCATTTGAAAAATTTTGACGTTTCAAAGCTATCAGTGCAATCAATTTCATGAACGAGGGTCATTTGGCTTGCATCAGCACCTCCTGACTTTGATATCCGTGCAAGCACGATTTCGCGATCGATTGATCATTAAGTTGTGCAATATTTATATCCTAAACAATTTCAACATTCTGAATGCATCAGCGAAGTCTGTTCATCAATCGGAGGTCATTTCAACTGATTTCAGAGACGTCAAGTGCATTTCAACCTCTATTTGCGCATCGCTATCGATTATTACGCTTGCAGCACTCATCCGATTTAAGTCTCATTTAATAGCTTCTGATGTTTTGAAGCTAACGGTGTGATCCATTTCATGAACGGAGGTTATTTGGTCATCATCTCAGCTTCTCGACTCCGATATACGCATCGACACATTGATAGCTCAAGCGCTTAATCGATTGCTCATTAGATTTTGCAATATTTATATTATAATTAATTTTGGCATTCTAAACGTGATGGCGAAGTCCGTTCGGAGGTCATTTCCACCATTTTCGGTGACGTCCAATGCATTTTGAGCCCCGATTTGCACTGTTTCTTCCGAAGTCCATCGAATTAGACTTGTGGGCTTGACTCGACTTATGACACATATGTGGAGGTCAACAATTATATAAGAGTTTTAAGGTAAGAGGATATTATAAAGATCCCAGAGAAATATCTATTGATATAATGTCATAATGAGCAGTCAAATATTCTTGTTTAGCCATAACTCTTGTTTTGAACTTGGTCCAAAGGAATTGATCTTATTTTGAACCCAATCCAATGGTGATATGACAATGCACTCCAAAATGATCATTCAATTTTCTTAATCAATCATGCGGGTTAAAAGTAATGTTAGACTAGAAATTTCTTGTGTTTCATTACAAAATTAGTTGAAATTTCATTTAATTAACTTTAATCTTTATAAGATAAATTACAAATAATATGAATTTATAAATTTCTTTAGGTTAGTCTACATGTTTTTTAATTAATCAATCTTTTATATTCACTTAATCACTTCCAATGATTTGTATATGGATAGCCTTTTTGAATAATGAAATTTATAATGCAAAAGTCATAAAATGATTATTTTTTTGATAAAAAATAAAAAGAAAAGAGTTTAGTTTTGAAGTATCACTCTATAAGCAACAACTGCTACATATTATCTTACTCAGAGTTATATGATAGACAGTTTCCTAAGCAAAAGTCTTTAAAATAAATTTAATCTACATTTAAATGTTTAAATGGCAGACAAAAAAAATGTGACTGATACACTTTTAAAAAACATTATGAGTATATATATATATATATATTACTCAAACATGTCTAGATGCCAAAGACATTGAGGAGCTTCACTTATTCAAGTAAAACATATCGACCGGTGATCTTGATGGGAAGCCTTTTTTATTATTACAAATCAAATAATCCCTATTATTTGCCAATAAAAATTAATTTGGCTAATTAGAGACAAACACTTTAAAAATCATGTCTTGCTGCATAAATATTTATAATTTAAACTTAATAAAATTATACAAACAAAAATGTAAAATTTAGTTGGAGCTTCTAGTGAAAAAAGATCACATTTAATGGAGTTGTTATGTGAGCCTCACTTAATCCACGAACACTTGGGTGAATCTCATTTTGAACAAGATCTTTAGTTGGATTAGCTCGCTATAGAGTGCAATGATGACTCCTTAGAGAAAAAAAAATTCAATAAAATCACAAAATTATTAAATTAATGAAGATTTATAATATTAGTACTTATGATTTGTTAGATTATTAAGGAAAGGTAAATCTATTGTGGCTCATATTTATATACATATTGTAGATCTTACTACTACATGACTTAAATCATTCAAGATGTTTATGTAACATTATATTTATGGTCTCCTAAAATTTACTCTTAGCAAAATGAGCTCATAAATTCCATAATAATGGTTATAGATTTGCTAAGTATAGTGTTTTGGGATAATATTAAATTCTAATGCATGTGCATTTATTGATGCTAATAGTATAATAATATAAGATATATATGTGGTGGTTTAATTTTCTTTAACTTAATTCATAATGACATATTAATAAGAAACATAATATGTATGATAAATAATATGTGCATCTAGAATTATTTTCATACACAAGTCAACACTTAAAGATTTATAATAAAAATAAAAAAATAATACTTATGCTTATTGATGCATGTTGCCTCTAGAAATCTCTTAGGTTCTATTTCATATTTTGCAAAGTACTCTATGGATATTGTTGAGTCATTCAAGAGTAAATTAATAATATTATAATAAATCAAACTAATTAATATTTATATGGGAAGACCTTGAAAATGCTTTAATATAGAATTAAGATATTTATAGATATTTATTATCATTTTGCAATATATGTAACCAACATCAAATATTAAAGTTTGCTTATTTATATCTTTTTAAATCATGCAAGCATATGTTCCCTACTAATATTTTTTATGTCTATTTTATAGAATACACATATGTCATCACTATTACCCGCCTAATATATCTTTTAATGTAATGATTTCATATCTCTTATAGTCATGCTTCCCTATGTTTTCTTGAAGTTCTTTTGGTAAGTGAATCAAATAATGATATTGTTTTACCAAAGAAAATATAAGCACAAGTTGATACATGATATATATACATATGTATATACGTATATAGACATACATACATACATATATACATACATATATATAAGGAGAGAGAGAGAGAGAGAGAGAGAGAGAGAGAGAGATGATATGTTATGAATTTTTTTATAAACTATGATCTTAATAAAATAATTTCTTGCTTAAAATTTTTGCTACTTATTTAATAATTTTATTTTTAAGCTTATCATTAAAAATTAAGATGTTCTTTCTACTACCATTTCCATCAAATTTTGAGCAAGTCCCATCACAAGACATGGAATTGGACCAATTTATCAATATATTGTTATTAATAAAAAATTATCAATATATTAATTACTAATAATAAATTTATTTATTTGGAACAAATATTAATGTTTATCTACCTATATGAGATTATGTTTTTCCCCCTATAGCTATTGTGATTATTTTGATAGGTTCTTTGGCTTCAAGAGGACTGTTTTGAAGAGATTAAATGGTTGCATTATTCAATAGAGATATTTCATTCCCATCATTGCTTTATCAATGTCTACTCAGTTTCCATTCACAACATCTTTCCACTTATAACTCCTTATATTTCATCAACTTTCACTGTAGGTGAGGCATGGCAACAATGTATTTTTCTATGTGAATGAAAGGAGCATATCTTCAAAATATTAGATGCTTCAAATCTTTTCTCATTATCATTGAGCTTAATATTATGCCACAATACAAAAAAATAAATTTAATTTTCAAGCAGTAGTAGCAGCAGTATAAATTGATATTTAAGCCTCTCTTATATCATATGATTGAATTAATAAATATTAAACTTTATCTCTCATTAAAACACAATGAAGAAGCTAATTAAACTTTGTTGCATACTCCCAGGCATTAATGATGAGGAATTGCAATTGAAACAGAGTTATGAGTTGCGATTAGAACAACATTCGGAGTGTCAACCAAGAGAAGATTTGGATACTCGACTGAAAAAGCCGTTGAAGCAACCTTATTTGTTAGGGCATGATTCGAAAGTGTTGCATGCTAGGATGCATGAAAATATTTTATTCGTCAAGGAGATATGTTTTTTCCCTTATAGTGACTTACATAGTGTTATAATAAAGCTCAATAATAATAGAACAGAGATGACATTGAAAATAGATGGTGAGATCATCCACAACGTGAAAAATATAAAGAAAAATCAAGGGAATGTTGACCTTAACATTGATGGATGGGTTATTGACTTTGTGTGGGATTTTGTTCATTTTTTTATGAAGTTTTCATTCTATACAAGAAAGTTTCCATCCAATACAATGGGTGCTAGTACCAGTAACTATAGCGGTGATGACAACGATGTTATGCTTGATTCTCAAGCAAAGTATTGGAAGGATCATGTACATATTTATATGGTGCAAATCTTGGTGGACTAAGAGTAACTTAATATTATTTTTAATTTTAATTCTTACTAAGTATGAGATAATATTAAAAATGCTGATAAGGTATTTTTATGCTTAAAGTGGTAAAAAAATTATTATTATTGAAGGATATTTGATCAAAAACAGATAGAAAAATCAAAATTTAACTTAGAAAAAAATATTTGTATAGTACACTATTTATCAAAATATTCTTCCATTTTAATCATTTATCTTAAAATTTTTATATAGAATAATACTATTGTTCATGAACATAAGTGAAAAGTAGTGATGTTTTAGTTATTTGAGTTTCAAGTATTGAGTATTTCATCAATGTTAATGATTGTCCTAGATTCTTTTGATAATGTAATAAATTTATGGATATGATGATTAATTGAATTTGTATGATTTATGATTGATTGTTGAATATGTAGACCACATATTATTTTGATCTAACTATCTTATTAATTTTTCTAATTTGTTAAAAGGTTGTTTCCATGCAATTTTATGTTATTATATTTAAGAAAATTTACATAACATATGATATGAAAAAGAGTTTCACGAAAACTATTTTTAGAATGCATTTCTTATGTACATAATTTTTTAAAATGCTTTTTCAAAAATAATATTTTAAGTTGTGCTAAGAAATTTATTCTAAGTTTACTATTACTCAAGTATGGTCACTTTATTCAACACTCTATGTTATTTAAGTGGATTATTTTTTATTTGGTCTATGTTATAATGAAACTAGCTTGCTCAATAAATTTGAGAGTTAGTGCAATCTTGGATATAAAACTATTTGTGGAGATGTCTAACCTCACTTTTATGATTCATGAGATCCCGATAGGATTAAGAACTATTTAAACAAAGCTAAGGATAAAAAGAGGCTAAAAAGAAAAGCAATACGTAATGATCTTTATTTACCATGTTTCCTTCTCCACTTAAGGCATGATATCTTGACTTTATTTTTAGTGAGGTTAACACACATCAATTTTTTTAGATCTTAGGTTCATGTAGATGTTGACCTCCATGCATGCTCCATAAATCAAATCGAACTTACAAGAAAAATTCGATGGACTTCGGATACAATAGTGCATTAATCAAAGCTAAAATATGTCGGATGTCGCTGAAATTAGTCAAAATGATATCCGATCGATGAACGGACTTTGCCATCAAATTAAGAACATTAAAATTGATTAGAATATACATATTGCATAATTCGACAGTCGACCGATCAAGAAAAAAATTCATTGATGCGCCTACATGCATATAGAGGTCAAGAGGCTACAACGTTGCCCAAATGACCTCCGTTCATGAAATTGATCACACCATTAGCATAAAATATCAAAATCTATCAAACGAAACTATTCAAGCTTAATTCGGATGAGTTTGCATGAGTATCGAGTGGTCGGAAGTGGTGACGTGCAATTTTGAATTAAAAAGTGACATAATTTGTCGCCAATTTGAACCAAACGATCTTCGATCATAAAATGGACTATGCCAATACATACAAAATATTAAAATTATCTAAAGTAGACATTAAATTTTATTAAGATTATTGCACTTAAAATCTAGCCAAAATAATACATATTTTGAGATAAATTTACTCAATTATCCCCTAATTGTGCCCATCAATGCTTCAGAACTTGCAGCAGCCCATTCCTATGCATCCACCTCCTATGTAGCCAATAAAGAGCTACCACATTCCTATGCATCCACTCGCAAGTCAAAAGTAGAATATCCCAATGGATCGCAGATATTTTGCATTCTCAATGGGAAGCACGAAAAAGCAAAATTGTCTAGAGTTTCTTCCTCCCAGCCAACGGAACGAACTATCTCCTCTCTTCCCTTCCATCTTTGGCGAACATGCACTTTGACCGCACCGCAAGCCTCCTCTCTCATCCTCTCTCTCCCAAAGCCTACCCACTCATCCCAATAAGAGGTAGTCGAGACTCCATCTTGTCCAGCTCTTGCATAGCCTGCCAAAGGAGCCTGCCTTTCTCCTGTTTCAGTTCTTACCCAAATTACCAAAGCCATCAACGATAAAGTGAGAAAGACATGACTGAAGGTACCTGGAGAAGGCACAAACGAGACCAATAATGCACAAAGAAGAGAAGAGGATAGAGATTGGTGCAAAATTGAGGCCCCAAGACTCCACATGGGAGAGAAAAATAGTCAAAGAAAGGGAAAGACAACTGTCAAGAACAATCTGACACATCTCCTTCCCCAAACTTCTCTTTTACATCTCAAGAACAGTGATGGCATCCTCCTTGGGGTCATGAATTAAAAAATTGAATGATGCTTCAAAGCTAGCTGATGATATCAATTCCATGATTTCTGAAAAGGGATCTTTGTCTCCACCATGATCTGAAGCACGACACCGTATTTCTGAAAAGAAAAGTGATTCCTGTGACTAACTTGGATAGTTTGGAGTCCATTCTATTAAAGCTTCCAAGCAAGCGACCAATAACTGAAAAGGGCTACATAAGCGCAAGACATGCTTTCAAATTTGAGGTCAAAAGCGAAGCAAATGGCATCCATGTTAAACATGTCAAACTTTGCCTTTTGGGAAGAGCTAAAATTACACTTGTATTGATGAACCTTAGAAAGCATCGGTGGTATGGAAATGCCTTACAGGGGAGCAAACCATTCTACATATAGCTATGATTGCTTCATTTTTGGATCTTTTACCATTCTAAGCATCGAGCGAATATTCTGATACTAAAAGCAACTTTTCTAGTTTTCACTAATTATAAACAACAAAAGAAATGTAGAGAGATGAAAGAACATACATATATACTATTTTTATGCAGGTATTTGAAGACACTGTTATATTCAGTAGAGCTAATAGGTAGAAGACCACGATCGTAGTGTCGCAAGACACTGATCGTTATGCTCTGTAGAGCTGACGGGAAGGTCGAATATCCCCCAATGCAGCCCCCTACGCGGGGAAGACGAGGGGAGGCTACCAAAATTCAAACTGACAAAGGATCTAATTAATTAATGCAAAATGAACTTTAGGCTCAAACTAAAATTTGAATTGAAGCTGCATGTGTTGAAGGCCTATGCAGGCTTTTTTAAGTGTGATGGGTTTTGAAGACATTTTAAGTTGCAGTGTCACAATACACTGACTATGCATGCTTTTCTTAAGCATGATAGGAAGGTTATAACACTCTTGAAGTAGCCTCCTATGCAGGGATGACACCAGGATGCCAAAATTTAGCTAGATTTTTGTACTTAAAATTAATATCAAATAAAAATTAAAGTTGAATATAAGACTTCTAAAACATCAATATAAGAAAAATCATGCTACAACAAGTAAATTCAAATGATATTTGTAATACAACTCAATAGTTCATTATGAGTACAAATGAAGCTTATCGTGGATTTAAGAGCTTGGCCTTGGACAAAAAAAAATGTAAAATAAGTCTTACAAGAGATTTTACACATCTCAAATGATAAATTCAATGAATATTTGGGTTGTATTGCATCCGAATAATTATAAAAATTAGATTCAAATGTGAGCAAGACTCAGAACTTATACAAAATATATAAATGATACTATGCTTGAAATTCATCTTCCACATGAAATCCAGGGAAGAAGAAGTGGACCTTTTTTCTTTCAATCGTCTCTTCAAGTTAGATTTGAAAGGTGATTTACAAGAGGGCTTGATGGGTCGCTTGCAAGCAAAAACATGACTTGATAGCTTTGCATGTAATGCAAATAACGCTATTAAATGAATGATGTAATTTTATTATAGCTCTCTTTGGAACTATTAAGAGGATCTAAAGGAACAAAAAAAGGGGAGAAATAGAAGCTTATACTACATTCACCTATATACAGTACATATGATCTTTTGGTAAACATTCAGATGATACTTACATTTTATCTTAAAAGAAATAAAAAGTTGGATATGCATGAAGATGCAATAGTTTGTCCATGAATGAGAAACAATACTGAACATGATGAACTTGTAGAAAATCAGAAGCTCAATAATAAGAACAAATCAAGCTTCATAAAAACTCATAAATTCAATGAATTTCAAACTAAATGTGAAAACATGAATATTACATCAAATGATTGAACAAAAGTTAAAATATGTTACGCCACTGGATTCACAACACATTGTACAAGCGAACAGAATGCGTTAATAAACCATCTTGAAGTGGCATTGCTTTGAATTAATGATTGCAAAATGCATGAAAATAAGTATAAATCTTTAAATGGAACAAGCAGTGCACACATGATAAAGGAATCACATGCTTAAATTTATAAAATTAAAATACATGCATAGAACTTAAGGTGATGAGTTTTGCACATATCATAAGTCATGATTAAAACTCAAATTCAATGCCTTGTGAAAATGATCAAGCAATCTAAATAACCCGCATAGACCCTGACACTACGTTGAATGTGTAAACTTAGTTTCTAAGGATGTGTGGGTTAATTCTTGATTTGGTCTTAGGATCAGGTCTGACTTAAGAGAACCTAAAAATTCAATTATAATATTATAAGAAAGTTAATTTTATAAAATCTAAGAAGCTAACTGTCATACAATTACAAAAGATAAACTTATTGACATGACTTCTTAAGTTTAAACTCTCAAGTGAAAGGTCCCAAACTTGATCCTCTATGCTCAAGCTAGAGTTGACAAGGTTTAGAGGATTATAAATTTTAAGAATTCTCACCCGATCCTTTGTAGAAAAGATGTAGAGTTGATATGGTCTTAGCCAACAATAGCTATATGATCAAAAGGTTATCACTACATAGGTTTAAATGATCAATCTTTAAAACTCAAATTTAAATCAATTATAAAATGATCAAATATTCAAATAAAAATATAAATTAAATGAAATTAATTATTTAAATTTAATGTAAAATCCTTCCACCCATCTACAACTGTTTATCGAGGGTGATAAATTAAGAAAACTTTTGCTCACAAAGAGCAAATGTCAAATCAAATAAATAACTATTTTTACACTCAAATAATCTTAAGCTCGAAGGACATGGCTGTGTCCTCTATTTGTGTGGTTTTGTCATAAAATAGCACAACATAATTGGCAGTTATGACCAAAGCCCTCTGATCGGGTGGTTTGCCGCGATATGATACCACTAAATTACGATCACGATAGTAGCCCGTATGTTCCCCAACGGCTTTGCTCTTTGAGCCGTGAATTATATAATATGTTTGGTTTGGAAAAAAGCCCTCTATTAGTTAAGGTTGGCTTATATTTATCCCCTTAGATAAACTCCACCCTAGGTTTATAAGGACACCTTGGATGACGTAACCCATGTGTTGCTAACAAGTATCTTTCGGTGAGGTTGGGTCGATTACCTCCTCTGACTAAGCGGGACCGTGACATCCTGGGATGACAAAACCATGGGATCTAGATCGGCGCATCATCGTTCCCCCAAACATAAGCTTTAAATTGAAATAATATATCTTATAAATATTCAAAATATACTCACTGTTATTATGCACTCGTTATTTAATGATTCTTTGACTAACCTTAATCGAAAGTTCTCTCTCAGCATTGAGAGGGGTAATTAACTATAGGCGCTACGCTTATAGGAAACTTGGAACCAGACCTAAAGTCCTTGCAAAATGAGGGTGAAATCTCAAGGTAGTGTCTTATCTACTATTCCATCTATCTTTTGAAAATTCCATCGACACTTTAAATCACTCTCTTCATTGAGAGGTCGGTGGTGAATTTTTGGAGCCCAGAGTAGAACCTTAAGGCACTCTTAGTGACTAAGGGGACATCAAAACTTGAGCTAAAACCAAATCAATTGGGTTAAACCTTAGGTAGTTATAATAGGCTAATTGGCCCTACCTAGCTCCATATAGCCCAAGCAAGCTTAGGCATCCCAAATCAAAACCAAATTGAATCAAATGAACCTTAACATAAAACCTAATCCAATTGAACCAAAACCTAACTCACATGATCTTCAATAGAGCTAATTGAGCCACTTAACCCAATAGAGTCCAATTGACCCATTTAAACCACCTTAGCACAAAACTCAAGCCCCATCAAAATTAGCTCAAACCAATAAACCTTAAGAGTCCAAAATCACTAATCACTCCCAATTGAGGCCTAATTGAAGCCCAATTTAGTAAATTGGTTTACGCAGCCACACTTAAACCAATTGGGCTTTAATGTGCTAAATCAAAATCAAACCCAAACTAATTAAAATTGGCCATTCTTGTAACCTTAAAAACTTTAATCAAACATATTTGAGTCCCAATAAGGACTCAAATTGATAAATAGGCCCACCAAATCTAAGTTGGCTCAATTGAATCATATAAGGTTAAAATCAAATTAAACCTTATTCAAACCAAATTGAGTAATTGAATGTCTTAAATTCAACACCCAAACTCAATTAAACACAACTCATTTATTATTGTGGTCCAATTGGTCAATTCACTTGGCCCAAATTAACTTAATTAAGCCACAATGAGCCAAATTTAAATTAAACCTAAATTGGAAAAAAATCAATTATCTAAAGACATATTAAATTAATAAACAAATATAACTCAATAACTCATTTGGTCTAATTTGGCCAATTGCCTTAAGTTGATCTAAATTGACTTAAATAGGTCATCATGAACCAAACCCAACTAACATTAGATGGACCTTTCTTTGGGTCCCCAAGGATCCACCTAAGTGGGCATAACCCAAGCTGAACTTGGTTTGCGTTAAACCCAAGTGCACTATTTCTTCAAATATGAATAAAATCTGAAAATAAAAATATCATACCTTAGGAAGTCATAAAATCATCTTTTGAGCTCAACCTAGCTAACCCAACTTGCCCAATACTGATTTTCCTAGCTATTGAACCAAATTAAAGACAAAGCACAAACCTAAACTTTGATTCATGCTCATGGAATATCCATATTTTCACGTCTTTCCCTCATACTTGGCTAGCCTTTATGGAAGCTCCAAATGGCGAATTAGGGCCATTTTTAGCTCAATACACTGAGCCATCGCCTTCTTATAGCTAAACCAAACCTAAACATTGGTTCACATTGGGAGCTTGACATACTTTTCCTATGTATATGTATATATGTATATATGTATGTATGTATATATATATATATATGTGTGTGTGTGTGTGTGTGTGTGTGTGTGTGTGTGTGTGTGTGTGTGTGTGTGTGTTCACATCTTGTCCTCATACTTGGATAGCCTATATGGGAGCTCCAAATTGCGAATTAGGGCCATTTTTAGCTCAATCCACTGAGCCATCGCCTCCTTATAGCTAAACCAAACCTAAACATTGGTTCACATGGGGAGCTTGACATACTTTGTCTATGTGAGCTTATATTTATATATATATGTTTATATGTATATATGTATGTATGTGTATATGTATATATGTATATATGTGTTACGTGCTAGAAAACCAGTTGTGGTAGAATAATAGTTTACGGCTTAGCTTTATTGTGGAATCCAGCACACACACTGATGTTTGAAGAATAAAAAAGAAAACTCTAGATTTTTAAGTGAAAAAACCCCTGAATGAGGGGAAAAAACATGGGGCCTAGCCTAGTAAAAATCTTCCACTATGCATCTGTTTCGGAGTACAAAGTTTTCTCGATAATGGGATTACAGAATTATATATGAGAAGGGTTGATAATGGGAATCTCATAATCAGGCAACAATGATTATCACCGTAATAATTATTGCGATGATGGTGAACAACAGTGATGATGGTGCCAATAGTGGTGATGATAAAGGAGATGGCTGATGGTCGGTAAATGATGAATCATGGTCCGCGGGTCGGCGGTGGTCAACAATGATGATCAGCGATGGTGGTTGATGATGATGATGATAGATAGTGGTGGCTGACGGTGGTGGCCGATGGTGGTTGACAGCGGCTATCAGCGATGGTGGTTAGTGGCGTTAACCCGATGACGTGCGGGGATGATAATGATGACCGCCGCGATCGGGTGATGGATGGTGGTGATTGATGAAAATGACCGCGACGCGATCGCAACATTGGTAATGGTCGACAGTGATGACCGGCGATGGTGGTTGACGCAATGAACGGGCCCACGGCGTGCGACGTGCCAGCGATGACCGCCAACGGTGGTTGGCGGCTAACTGATTGTCCAATCGCGTGTGGAACGATTATGCTTGAGGATTTTCAAGCTTTAAAGCTCTCTCTTCTCTTTAGCTTGGGCTCCTCTCATGTGAAGAATGAGAGACTATTATAGATTAGAGAGAGGATGTTTCTATAAATATATGCTTTTGACCTCATTTTTAGGATGAACTCTCAACCCCTCCATCTTAGGCTTAGGACTTCTCTTAGACTCTAAGAGTTCCTTTGTCTTAAGACACATCTAGTGATTAGGTGGATACTCCAACCTAGCCTTAGATGACTTAGAAGAGTTAACCATAGGAATAGGTCATGTCTTATGGGTGTTAGGAAAATTTCCTACCGTTAGCTTAAACCATTACTCACCTACCTTCTTTCAAATCAAACTCCAAATCAATTCTATTTTATTTTCTTCAAATTCAAATAAACTCCATATGATTGAAATCCATGATTGAAATCTATGATTGAAACTCATGATCAAAATTCATCAAAAATTCCTAAGTCCAAATTTTCCTTAAGTCCTTAATTTTCCCTTGAGGACTTAACCAAAATATTGATTCAAACCTATTCAAACCTTTGAGATTTTCTCATACCTCATTTATATTCACATTTATAAATGAAATATAGATTCAAACACATCCAACTAAACTCAAAATTCCAAATCAATTCATAAAAATTTTCTTAAGTCCATTTAATTTTCCATTAAAGGACTTAGCCAAAATCAATCCTAAATCTTGATCAAACCTATTCAAACACATGAGATTTTCTCGAAAAACTTATTTATATTCTCATTTATATTCTCATATATAAATGAAATATAAATATAAATCAATCAAATCAAAGGCAAAAATTAAATTCCAAATTTAAAATCCTTAAAATTCCCTTAAATCATTTAAATTCCCTTTAATGGATTTAATTTAAACTTTGAGCAAACCTATTCAAGTTCATGGAATTTCTAAAAACTTATTTATATTCTCCTATATATGAAATATAAATATAAATCAATCAAATCAAAGGCAAAAATTAAATTCCAAATTTAAAATCCTTGAAATTCCCTTTAATGGATTTAATCTAAACTTTGATCAAACATATTCAAATTCATGAGATTTTTCAAAACTTATTTATATTCTCATTTATATTATCATATATAAATGAAATATAAATATAAATCAATCAAATCAAAGGTCAAAAATTAAATTCCAAATTTAAAATCCTTGAAATTCCCTTAAATCTCTTAATTTTCCATTAATGGATTTAACCTAAATCTTGATCAAACCTATTCAAACTCATGGGATTTTCTCAAAACTTATTTGTATTCTCATTTATATTCTCATATATAAATGAAATATAAATATAAATCAATCAAATCCAATTCAAAAATTAAATTCCAATTTAAAATTCCCTTAAGTCTTTAAAATCCTTCTTAATGGACTTAGCCCAAATTATGATTAAACCACTTCAAATCCTTGAAATTTTTTCATGATCCATTCATATTCTCATTTATATTCACATATATAAATGAAATATAAATTTAAACAATCAAAATCAATTCCAAAAATCTAACTCAAATCCACTCAATATCAAATCTAAGCCTTTCAAGCCAAATTCTTGAACTTAGCCTTATCACATTCAAATCAAGCCAAAACTCTTGATTTTATCTCATGGTTCAATCAATCCTATAATCATAAGCTCATATATAAATCCAAACTTCAATAATTCAATCAAAACCAAAACCAAAAATCAAACCCAAGACCCCTTCATATTCTTCCTTTGAATATGAAATTTTCAAATGGATCAAAACTCATTTCACTTCAAACCACTTGTAAATCGATTTATATTTCAATCATAAGTCTATATACATGATCAATCAACTTCAAATCAAGCATTTACCAAGCCATTTGACCCACCTAGGCTCATTTGAGCCAAAGTGACTTAAAGTACCCTTATGAGTCAACTTTTGAATCTAACCAAATTAGATTAAACCAAACTCATATTTTCCTCTCATCATGATCAACAATCATCGTGGGATGATCAATCAATCAAATTAGGTCAAACTAAGTCAAACCTAAGGGTTGACCAAGTCAACACTTAACCTAAAATGAAACCTTACATAGCCAAATTCTACCATAGGCCAAATTGATTGAAACTATTAATCTATGTTTACTCATGACCTATATTTGAACTTGATCAAGCCAACATTTAAGTCAAAGTTAGCCTACTTGACCCATTTGACCAAAATAAAGTCATATGAGCCAAAACAAAATATATAACAAATTGAATCAAACCAAAGCCACCAAAACATTTCAAATGGTCATATGAACTTGACCCAACCCTTGGTTTAACCCAATTTGACCAAAGTTGACCCATTTTGACCTAAATGGGTCAACATGAGCTAAACCCTATTAAATGGATTCCAAATCTAATGAAACTTGGCCAAACCTAGTTTCTCCACATACCCAACATATCCAAAGTGAAAAAATAACAAAATGACCATTCTACCCTTAGGCCATAGAACAAATTTTTGCTTCCCACGGGTATTTTGGTCATACCCTCTTCACAATCACTTGAGGCTTTCCTAAAAGCTCAAGGGGACTTAGTGATGAGTGGTGCACCAAACCCAATGGATTTGGGTTAGCCCATTTGGCCCCTAATCCATTCCCGACCACTTAGCTTAAAATTGAATTTTTTTTAATTCCCTCTTAAGCTCAATTCAAGCACATGGGAAGTTGGCAATCCATTCCTTGGATCAAACCGACCATGTGCACACTCTAAATAACCAAAACAAACTCTGCAATCTCATCAATTGTATCAAAATGGGAAAGGAGGTGTCGGTCCGATTGCCATAGTGGGAGATATACTCCCCCTAATTCAATGAAATTTTCATTCACCCTTTGTCAATTGAAGCTAAGGAACCCAGAGCAACCATCTTAAAGCATTCCCAAGCTTCTTAGATGATTTGAATTCCCTATTTATCAATTTTGCATAGTGAAAAATAGGGGAGCTCAATCCATTAGCCAACTTCCTCGATACTTGATCTCCTTCCAATTACTCTTGTACACTCCATCAGAGCGTCAAGTTGAACTTGCCCAAGCTCTCTCTGAAGTTGTAAAGGCAAGGAAGAGGTCAATTGGATCAAAGCTGAAGCCCAAGTGAAGTGGTGTTGGTCCATCCATCAATCCACTCAATCCCAAGGCCTAGGAATTTCAACAGGGCTTCGTCTCCTCCAGACGAAGCTACCTCATCGATCTTGAGCACCTATGATCACCTCCGATGAGGTATGGAATTTTCTAATCACTAAACTCAATGTGGTGTGGAGCTTTGTAAATGAAATTTTCACCTCATCGAATTTTGACTGTTGGATTTGTCGCATTTCTAGTGGGTTGATTTTGTGTGAATCAGTTGATCTTCCCCTTGATCATGGAAAGTCTCATCATCAGGGAAGAACTTGTCATCTAAGCCATCCATCCATGTGTTTTAGATGACCGTAATATTTAACAAAATCTAATTATCCATTTTGAATTGTGGGGATCTCTCACCGAATCTTTGATCGGACGAGAATATAAGATGCACCGCCACTGCCTTTGTGAGGTGACAACTTAAGTTTCCTCACTGGCGCATGTAAAGTCATTGACCGCCACCACGATCACGCCATGAAGGGATTAATCGTGATTAGTATTATTAATTAATTAGTTCGTGAGAAAATCTAAAATTCATAATTCCCTCTAGAAAAATCATAAATATAAAATGAAAAATGCTATGGAAAGATAATTTTATCTAGAATATTTTACAAATGATTTCAATGGATTTTGAGTTATTCTTTTCTCTAAATTTGAGTTTCATTGGGAATCTTAATTAGCTAATTATCCTTTAATCAAGTCATCAATTAATCTCAAATTTTCAGGGTTCATTTTAGGGGATGATCTCTACCTCCCCTAATTTTCTTGAGATTTATTGAAGGCTCAATTAGGAAAATTGTTATCTCATTACATAATTACCCCTTTCATGTAATTAAGCATAATTAGGGTATGATTAGTTGATTTACCGTATGGTTAGGGTTGATTTAGGTCAGATCCAGTAAGTATGAGGTTTATGGAATACTTTTGGGGCATTTCTCCTAAGCTATTCCTTAAACCCCCTTTTCTCTCCTTAATCTCCTTTTAATAAAGGGTTAATTCATTAATTATCCTCTTAATCAATTTTCAAAAATTCTAAAAAGTTTTAGAACTTAATTAATCTACCTTGGATAGATGCTTAGGTGTTTAATATCCTAAGTTCAATTAAGTAAATCAAAATCCAATTCACATGTGTGAAAGAGTATTTTGAAATTACTTAAGCAAACCCCTTAGCTTAATTAACTTTTAATTGTGAGACAAATGACATTAGGCCTTTTCATTACTAGGTTCATTACAAATTTAAATTCCTTGTGGGTTTTATGTCATCTCATTAGCTCATAATTAGTTAGTTAATTCTTCTAAGGCGGTGTATGTAATGATCAATTAAGCCACTTAATTCATACCTTAACCTAATCAACATATAAAAATGGATCTAATTATCTAAAAATTAAACAAAAATATGAAACACATGTGGGAATGGGTTAGGGACAGAAAACTCATCTCACCTTTTCAAAATTAAATCAAACTTCAAACTAAACATAAATCACTTTGAAATTCACTTTGATTTATTCTAAATTTTCTTATTCTATAAGAATGTCTTTAGGATACTAAGTAAAGTGAGTTTATTTACATGCTTTTAGTATTTTGGATCTTTCCAAACATGTTAAGTTGTATGCCATGTGATTTTATACATTTATAATTTCATTTCTTAAATTTTAAAATGAAATTATTTACTTTATGTCACATTTGCATGTGTTGGTTAAAGTAGAAATATGAGTGTCTATTATCACTACTAAATCCAAATCATTTTTAAAAATACATAAATCAAATATCAAATCTGAAAGTGTGCTACTTATACTTTAATTATAAGCTCGCATGTGATGAATTATAAATGCATGTTTAGTATAGGTTTCATTTCTTTCTTATGTTGGTATAGTTTTGAATAGGAGTTGGTAAGATGTAGGGTTCATTTGTAAAGAACCCACACTTACTTAACTCCATACCTTATTCATCCATATGCTCTCACCTAAGTAGGGTTGCCTATACTTGCATGCATAAAATTGCATAAACAAAAATGAATCCATTAAACAACTTTTGAATTTTCCTTTTCTATTTCATTTCTTTTATACATGTTTGTAGAGTTCCTGAAATGTTCTAAGGTTTTAAGAAAAGTAGGTAATTTTGGTTACACCTTAAGTAATCTGGTATAGTTATACAATGCATTTTACTTTCATGTATGTATGTGAAATTTTAGATAAGGAAAACCTTTCTACTTAAGAAAATCATGCATATCAACTTTTAAATTTTCTTAAATGGATTACTTAGCATGCATCATAAAGTGTGTTAACTATACTCATTTGCATGTATAGATATGCCTAGGGTTGATCCATATGCATGTTATATATGTTGGGAAAGAAATGAAGTAATGTATATTATGTGAATTTTGATTCATTTTATTTAATCTTAAAATGCCTAACTTTTTGAATAGGTTTGTTTAGAGTTTATTTAAAACTTAGGATTAATTAAAGATTTAGTCAAAACATTCACCTAAATGAAATTAAAATGTGAATCTACTTTAGAAATTACTTAGGTTAGGTGAGGAAAGAGAAGTTCCCTTCTCTTTCCCTCTCTTCATAACTTAATAATTAATTGTAGGTTTCAATTAAACCAAATTAAAACATGAAATAAAATCAACCCAAAACACTTAAACAACTTGAATGAAACTCTCCTCTAAGCTGAACATGTTCTTCACACTTAGAAAATTTGAACCTAAAGCCCTAGCTAAGCATACCACACAAGTCTTCAAAGTACACACATTTGCTTAAGTCGCCACTTCTAACCTTAGGTTTCGTAAGTCACCCTAGCTTAAGTCACACACATTTGATTATGTTTTAGACTAGATGTTAGGGTATATGCTCGTAGAATGAATGGTAGGATGTGGTTAGTCTAAATTTTCTTTTATGCAAGGGATTGTGCTTAAGGGGTGCAACAATAAATAATAATATAACTGCTTCTTGCTTGCAGGTGCTTATACCCCTAAGCATAATCCATAGGCCAGGTGGACTTAGTCACCCATGTGTGAGGTGATAAGTCCAATATACATGCTTGGGATTTGTGTGGTGTGATTTAACTAACCTTTATTTTGTAGGTGTTAGATTTAGATTTTTTTCTTTTCATGTAAAAAGTTTGTTTAATTAGGATTTTGGAATGGCTTGTTATGGGTGATTAAGATGAACATTGGTCATAAGATCTTATCTTATGCACTATGTGAAGCCTTCAAGAATCCACCTTCCAACCATCCAAAGAAGAAAAGAAAAGAAGAAAGAAGAAAGAAGAATAAAGCTTGAAGATCCCTATAGCAATGAATTCCTTTGCTTAAATTGTAATTTAATTCATTTGTAATTTGAGTTGTATAAGGGTAGAGCTCGGCTACTCATATTTATTATTTTTGAGTTTGCGGTGGTACCTGACTACAACAGCCATTTATTCTATTTGCGATTAGCTTTATAAATTGATTGTTGATTTGTTTAGCTTTTGCATTAAGTGGCATAATTCTTCTATTTTTTTTCTTGATTTATGTATGGCCTGGATGTGGATTAGGCTCTCTAGGGAAAAATAAAATCTTTTACCCAACTTAATAATTAAAAATAAAATTAAATAACTCATAACCTCACCTAAAGTTTAGGTTAGCTGGATGAGCATTTCCTTATAATATCATGTACAAATGCATCTTATTTCACTCTTGATTTAAGGGCTTCCACCTTTTCCAAAGAACCCGGCTTGACCTTTGAGAGCCGTGGTGAAAACTCACCTCCTCCCTTCTTACTAATTTTGACCAATAATTCTATTTCTCATGCATTAGTCATAAAAATCTTATTAGCTTGAATCAAAATAATTGTCCAAAATAAAATAAAATGAAATTTGAATTGCATTATATTTAGGTCATTTGAAGCATGTACCTTTACATGATCTAGTCTCTTTAGGGAGTGAGTTTAAGGACTTAGTCTCTTTCTAAATAATAACTGCCTAAATATCTTACATAAACATAAATACTTTCCAACATGTATTTAAAATTATAGGAGGAGTTTGTTGATGGCCACCCCTAGACGGTTCTAAGTCCAAGTCCGGGTGGTTTGTCCTCTCTTGGAGGTAAACCAATTACCCATTTTCACTTTAGATTTAGGTTATGCTTCCGACCCTCACCAAAGCTCCCTAGATTTAGATTCTGAGGTTGCTTCTCTTTGTGGGCCATAGGCATAAGTTCTTACCTCTTAGGCATTTCCTTAATCTTGTGTTAAGGATTCTTAAGTCTTAAAATTCTAATGAAAAATGCAACTCAAACAAACTAAATCAATTTCAAAAATATAAAGCCCAATTATAGGATTGTTGAGATGCTCACTGGGTTTCTAGCATCATGAGCATCTCCTACTTATCTTCCATTTTGGCTTTGATAATAATTCCCTCTTTTGATCAATCACATTTGATCTTTAAACATAAACCAATCGATTGATAGTCCTTCATATTGAATTCTTCAGAGATAATGATCATTTATGTTAATCGAGTTTTTTTAAGAGATCCTGTCCCTTAGGATGTAATTAACTATGAGGCTTACCCCTATAGGGAACTTAATGAACTCGGTTTAAAATAAACTCTGCTTAACTTTTTCATGTAAAATAGGGGAAGAATTCTGATACATATGTAGACTCAACATCTTTAGGAGTCCTTATTGAGGTGATTGGTTCCATTAAAGGGTAGTGTTTCTATCTCTCGAGATAGTACACTATTTCCTTGATGATGAATCTGATCATCTGAATAAGTACATCTATGAATCTGCATGGTGTCTTACCAAGATGAATTTTTATATAGGTGTTGTCTCTTTCATTTCTCCCCACATATTTGAAAGCGACTCCTCTATAGAAATTTTTAACCAACACATGCAAAATCGAAACCACTCCATTGGATGGCTCAAAATGATTCCCTTGATCATCTGATATATTTTATGTATTTGAATGCTCAAATAAAGTTAGAATTAAGAGATCTTGGGCTTATTAGATCCAGCTCATCAAGATGCTCGATTTGATCATAAACACTCCATATTTAGAAACTATTTAGGGATTTAACTGATATCCCAAAGTTTCTAATGATATTTTAAGTGTTTGATCTAGATTTTGACTTAGGATCAGATTGCTTTTGACATCAAGATTCATGCTTTGACTAGTAGAATTTTTAGTGTCATATCAATTGCCCCTATTCTGGATAACATTATCTCTATCATCCAAAATATACCAAATAATTAAAAATAATAAATATTTTAATAAAATTTGTAGGTTTATTAACCATATAGTTTGAGAGAATAGATCTTCATGAGCGCACAAGATTATTATGATAACTAAGCGGTGCAAGGTGGATGCTTGCGTGCTATGGAGAGGTTCCGGTTACAGTGCCCAGAGCCACGGGCTTAAGACGCGCCGCAGTGACCGCCGACATGACACCGGTTTATCGCCCATGCGCAAATGCACGCCGATGAGCATTTTTTTTCTATTTTTTAATTTTTTTTCAATTTTTTCTATTTCTTTTCATTTTTTTATTTTTTCCTTTTTTCCCTATAGTGGGCCTATAAAAACCCCCTCTAGGGTCAAGTGAGGAGACACAACTCCCATATGCTCTAGTGTTCCTCTACATTGGATGAGAAATCATCTAGCAGAAGTTCAACAGCTACGATAAAAAAAATATTTTCTTTTTTTTGTTTGTCAATGAAGTTCGACCTTCTTCTTAAGATAAGGTCATTCACTTTGCTGATCAAGACCCATAGCTCATATGGTGAGGCTACGGTTTTCCCTCGAGAGAGGCATCAAATGTCCTCGTCGGACCGACCAGGTTTGGAGGAGATCAAGGCCCCTAGTTCATACATTGAGGCTTTGATTTTCCCTCAAAAGAGACATAAATTATCCTTGTCAGACCAATCGGCTTTGAAGGTGATCAAGGCCCGTAGTTCATATGGAGATGCTCCAGTTTTCCCTTGAAAGAGGCATCAATTGCCTTCGTCAGACCGACCGGGTTTGGAGGCGATCAAATCCCGTAGTTCATATGGCGAGGCTTCAATTTTTTCTCGATAGAGGCATCAACTATCCTCATCGGACCGACCAGGTTTGGAGGTGATCAAGGCCTATAGTTCATAGAGGCCTAATTTTCCCTCAAAAGAGGTGTCAATAGTCCTTGTCGGACCGACTGGGTTTGGAGGTGATCAAAGCCGTAGTTCATCTGGCGATGCTTGCTTTTCTCGAGAGGTGTCAACCCCTCGCCGATGATCGGGTTTGGAGGAGATCAAGACTCATATTTCTACTTCTTATTGTAGGAAATTGAATTTCTTGAAACTCAATGGATGGTTCAACAGTTGATAACTATCAAGATAGCGAGAAAGTGTCAATTAAGAACCATCCCTCAAAAAACATAGAAAGTCTGGCAGGTAATTTCAAAGTATCATTAGAGAAATAACTTTTTTTTTCTTTGTTGATCTCATATGTATGCATATATTTTTTGTCAGATCGTGGGTGAAAAATTTTATCCAAAGCTATCTATGAGTAACAAAGTCAAAATAGATATGCCCAAGTATTGGGGTGAGTGAGTTGTTTCACACAATTCTCAAACTTTTATATTTTTCTCTCTCTTTTTTATTTATTATGTATTTTTGCAGGATGATGGCCAAAAGAAAACCAATAGTGTGATAGCTACGGATGATATATCATCCATTATCACAGCTGATAGTTTAATGGTGTTCCAAAAAAATTTTATTTCCCTAATGAGTTGGTGGCTATTTTTGCCAAAAATTCTGATCGAGCACATTCACCTCCATCAGGATACTTTACAGTTTCTGAGATGATTCTTCATGCAAGACTGCGATTCCATTTAGCTCCTGAATTGATTGAGATCTTTAAAATATGTGATGTAGCTTTATCACAATTTTCATTTCGAGCTTTAGTGATCATCGTTGGTTTGACTATCTTCTTTAGAGAGTGTGGTGTTATTTTGAACATCAAATACTTGTGTCAAATGTGTAGATTCACATGTGATGCTCAGGGACATGTTTCTTATTGGGCTATAGAAAAATTGGATAGAATTTTCAGCATGGGATCCATCTAGAAATTGGTCTAATAGATTATTTTTTGTAAAAAATGAGTGCGGCCTCCCTGAGAGATGGGAAAGATTGAATGACCTTCAAGATCCATTGCTAATTAAAGAGAATGAAATATTAGTGACTCTTAATATTCCTAATACAGGAAGCTTGTAACATGAGTTACGTCACATTGACAAATATATAATTGAAGATAGAATGTTCAAGGTTGGCCTTTCCATTCATGCAAGGAGATCTCATGCTCTTCCACTAAAGAGATCAAGTAAAGGTGATGAAAGGTCCCCTCATATTCACAGGATTCTTTCAAGAAACCTATTATGAAATCACGGTGATAGCAATATTTCATCTTTAAAGAAAAAGAAGACATGTGCCAAGTGACTATGCCAAATATTTGCGGATAAGATGTTCTCCCCCAGTTGGCCTCTATTTAGCTATCTCATCTCATAATGGGGGATTCATTTCTTGAAGCACATATTCCTGAAGAGGTGTTAAATCATGTATGCACTGGACATCAACAAGCAAACAAATTAGTACATTATCTTCTCCTTCTCTTTCTTTTCTTCTTTACCTTTTTTTCTTCGTGTAATATTTATGATTTTTTATTGTAGGTAGCTCAAACATTAGGGCTGATGGCTCATTTGGATGTCATTCTAGACAAGTGGAATACTAAATTTGTGAAGGTAAAATATCTACAAGGTGAGTATGAGCGAAAGATGAGTGTTAAGGCCAAAGAAGTGACAACTCTAGAGGATCAGCTAACCGAGTGTAGAACTGAGCTAGTGAACATGTCAACTTCTATTTTTCTCCAGCATTAGAAGGTGGAGCATCCTCATGATGAGCTGATAAAGGTGAGGGCAAAGACACGCTAGAAAAAGAAAAGACTCAAGGCACTTGCAGTGGAGAAGAAAGCACTTGAACTAGAGAAGAAAGTATTACATGATCTTTCTAAGAAGGAGCTTATAATGTTAGAAGAGGAAGCACATGAAATCTCCTTGAAGGTAGTGGAAGACTTTATGAACTCCCTAGCTTATCATGATACTATTGAGGACCATGTCCAAGAAGCTCGTAATCATATTCTTGACGTTGAAGTGAAGGACTTGGAGTGCCAATGTCTGGAGGAAGGCTTCATCCGAGGATTCCTGAAAGGAATCCACTTAGTACATCGCAAAACTAGAGCTAGTATTGAGAATCCTCTCCCAAGTATCCAAGACCCTTCACCGGATTCAGGAGATGAAGGGGTTGAGAGTGAGTTTAAGGGAGTATCTTCCAATAGCGAGGAGGACGTTGATATCATGTAGTATCACTTGAGGATGCATTTCTTTTCCTTTTATCTATCTATTATTATTTATTATTATTTTTTTGAATCAAGAATTTTGATTCTTTCTTATATCATCATGTTAGTGTTGTCAATGACATTAAAAAATTTTTGGGTGATTTGTACTTGTTTTATTTTGACCTATCCGAGGTGATTGGTTGAAATATTATTCGACGATGCTAACCTGTACGGATGAGGTCGTGGGAAGTCAACCAAGGAATTTTTGGCCTATTCTATGTATTAGTCAAAATATTATTTGACATCTTACCTATATAGAAGAGGCCATGGAATGTCGGCCAAGGACCTTTTGACCTATCCTAGGTATTAGCCTAAGGGTTATTTGACTTCTTACCTATATGGAAGAGGTCATGGAATGTCCACCAAGGAATTTTTGACATATCCTAGGCATTAGTCAAAGTGTTACTTGACTTCTTACCTGTATGTAAGAGGTCAATCAAGTTCTTTTAGGATTGATCATGCCCCGACTAAGACACAACAGGAGTTGTGCATTTCTCAAGTGGGAGGATTAAATAAAGGAGATATTTTATATGCAACAAGCTTGAAATAAAAGGTCATAAACTCATTACTCTGATAAAGTCAGTGATACAATCATAAGATAATTTTAACAAAGATATGAGTTTGAAGAGGAAATGACAAACGAGAAAAAAAGTTATAATAATTATGCAGTAGGAATTACTGATAATATTTTTGGAGATTCTTGATGTTCCAAGTTTGAGGTAAGGTTTTTCCCTTTGGATCCTTGAGCTTAAGTGTTCCTGGCTTGACTATAGTTATAACCACATAAGGGTCATCCCAAAGAGGTGAGAGTTTATTACGTTGAGGGCCTTTGCCTATAGCTTCAAGACTTCGCAGGACCAAATTATTGACATAGATGGGATGGGGTTTCACTCTTCTATTGAAGTGCATTGGGTGGTAGGAAGCAGGCATGGTCATGATTTTGAAGAGTAGGTCCAGGTTCTATCGAAGCTTTTTTTTATTACTATCATGATTGAATGATTAAACTCTTGGACTTGGAATCGATATCTACTAATACACATATGCCCAAAACACAAGTTACATGGTGTCTCACCCAAAGTTCATGTACGGTAATCCCAAAGAACATTAGAGAGCTCCTCAACCCATTGCCCCCCAAGATTTTTTTAAGATGCATAGTATAGCCTATTGGTAGCTTCACCCCATTAATTTGAGGATGGGCCATACATATACATATGAATGAAGATATTTATAAAAAGAAGTAAAGACTTTCTTAGTAAATTAAGGTTTTATTATCGGTGATGATCTTTGTAGGAAAATTGAATCGACATATTATATTTTTTCAAATAAATTGTTTAGCATTTGCCTCCATGATTTTAGTGAGTGGTTTAGCTTCCACCCATTTAGTAAAGTGGTCGACAGCTAAAATGATAAACTTTTGTTGACCTGATATCAATTCCCCATTGAGAAAAAGGCCACGGGCTTTGAAGGGATGAGAGCTTTGTATGCAGTGTATTCGAGAGGTTAGAGTGCAACTGACAACTCGCATATTTTTTTGTGAACTTCAAGGCATCTTGCTTCATCGTAGGCCAATAGAACCCTTGCCTTATAATTTTAAGGGCTAGCGCCCTTTCTCCTAGGTGTTCTCCTCATATCCCCGAGTGAACTTCTCTTAATTCATAATCAGCCTTTGATGGTGAGAGGCATTTAAGGTAAGGCCCAAAAAAATCTAGCAGCTTGCCTTCAGAGATAAGTTGCAATAGTTGGGTCTTCAAGAAGGGTCCCTTCTTATAAAAAGATAGGATGGGGTCCATCCATGAAGATTCTTTGTCTCATTAATTTCTTGTATACCCATGGCCCTTGGATACTAGGAAAATATTCTTCCTCAACATGCCTTCACGTAAATAGATCTCTAGTAGCAGAGGTAGAGACCTTAGCGAGAGCATCAGCTTGAGTGTTCTTCTCTCATAGTATGTGAATGATTTGAAGTGTCTTGAAATAGGCAATAAGTGACTTCACCAAGCTGAGGTATTGTGCCAACTGAGGATTATGAGTATTAAAGTTTCCCTCAACCTGAAAGGTGACAAGCTGAGATTCAGTGTGGATCATTAAGTTTTGAGCTTCATAATTGATGGCAATCTCAACCCTATGATGAGAGCCTCATATTCAACCATATTATTAGTTGCAAGAAATTTTAGGCGAAGTCCATACTCTAAGGTATCATGTTGGGGAGAAATAAGTAAGATTCTTGCTCCGGCACAAGACTTCATGAAGCTCTATCAACATAGACTATCCATTGAGGAGATGAAAGGGGTGTAATAGATAGCTCATTTGGAGTGGGGGCAATGCATTCCACTATAAAGTCTATGAGTACTTAAGACTTTATATCTAGCCGGGGTAGGAAATGGATATCAAACTCTCCCAATTCTACAGACCATTTGATTAACCTCCCAGATGCCTCTGGTTTCTATAGAATGGCCTCTATGGTAAATGAGTGTAAACACCGGTGGTGTGAGCTTGAAAGTATGGACGCAATTTTTGCATTGAGAAAACTAAAGCAAAGCCATCTTATCTGCTAGTGGATAACTGACTTTCTATATCAGAGAGAATTTTCCTGACATAGTAAATTGGTCATTGTATCAAATTTTCTTCTCGCATTAAAATTAAACTTATCACGTGGGAAGATACTGTGAGATCTAGGTATAACATCTCTCCTTGGATTGGCTTGGATAGTAAGGGTGAAGATACTAAATATTCTCTTACTTGCTCAAAAATATCCTGACATTCATCAGTCCATTGAAAATTATTATTTTAGCTCTCTTTAGTATTTTAAAGAATGGCAAGTAATTATCCCCATAATGGGCTAAGAAGCGGGATAAGGCAGCAATTCATCCATTCAAGCATTGAACTTCTTTAATATTCTTCGGAGGAGCTATATCTTTGAGGGCTCTGATTTTCTTGGGATTAGCTTCAATCCCACGGTGGGTGACCATGAAACTAAGAAATTTTTCCGACATAACCCCAAAAGCACACTTGGTCGGGTTAAGTCATGTTATAACATCGAAGAAGGTTAAAACATATTTCTAAGTCAGAAATATATTGTGATTCTTACAAGCATTTTACTAACATTACATCCACATATACCTTCATTGTGTGGCCTAAGAGGTCTTTAAAAACCTTATTCATAAGGCGTTGATAGGTAGCACCAACATTTTTAGCCCAAACTATATAACTTTGTAATAATATAAACCTTTATATATTTAAATTGATGTGGCTTCCTCATCCGTTGGGTCCATTTTTATTTGGCTGTAACCTGAGTAAGCATCCAAAAAACTAAGAATTTGTTGCCAAAACATAGCATCGACCAATTGATCAATTCGAGAGAGAGGAAAATATCTTTCACAAGCTTTGTTCAGGTCAGTGTAATCAATACAAATTCTCCAAGTTCCATTTGCTTTCTTCATCATGACAACATTTTCTAGTAATGTACTTCCCATATGAATCCCACTTCTAAGAGCTTGTTAACTTCTTGTTTAATAGCCTGAAGGTAGTCATGTGCTTTTGGCTAATCGGTTTGAATGTTGGATCAATCTTGACGGAGAGCATGATCAGATCTGGGTTGACCCCCAGCATATTTTGTTAGACTCCAAGCAAAGATGTCTTGATTTTTCGTGCAATAAGTCTATGTATTTTGCCCTCTGATCATCTAAGAGAAAATATCCAACTTGCATTGTTCATCAAGTTCCTCTAATAATAAAATAGGGAGCAAATATTTTATAGGCAAAGCTCTTGGGTACTTCTTCATCTCAAAAATTAAAATTTTTGATGCTGAAGGTCACCGAAGGGCGTGATTGAGCTTGTCTGAGGTAACATGAGTATGTTATTTGTTAATTTTCACAGACCACTCCAACCCCAATAGGGTTGGAAATTTTATCTTAAGATGAGATACCGAAGTAATGGAACCAAAAATTGATTTGAGGGGCCTTCCAAAGATAGCATTGTAGTGACTTGACCACTTGAATTGAATTGAATGAGTCACTTGTCAAGAAAATTTTTGAGGACAACAGGAAGGGTGATTTCTCCCTCCACTCTCACAGGGCAATTATCTAACCCATATAATGGTCCCTACAGTGCGTTGGAGCTTTTCCCTAACCAAGCTCATGCTAAGAAAGGTGAAGTAAAATAAAACATCGATATAACTCCCATTATCAATCAAAATCCTCTTAACATTATAGCATGGGTCACCGATCCCTGTGTTGATGATAAGTGGATCTTGATGTGGAACTTGGACTCCTTCTAAGTCCAAGTTATTAAAAGTGATGGAATGATCAATATGAGATTTATTTAACTCTAGTTCTTTAGAATTGGCAATGAGGACTTAATTAGATAGTAGTGGTCCTTCTGCAATTGTTTCAATCCCAACTATTTGGCTATTATTTTATTATTTCTGATGATTGTCTTGGTTGCCCCCCCCCCATTTGGAGTTATGTTTGCTTGAGTCGATTGATTCTGCACAAATCGATGTAGTCCTTGTTGAATGAGCCTCTCAATTTCTTCTTTGAGTTGTTTACACACCTCAGTAGTATGTCCACATTGATGGAAGTGAAAATATTGCTCATGATTTCCTGAATTTGGTTTCAGCGATGTGGCCACTTGATGGTCTCTTCATCTTGAATGGCCATCAAGACGTTAACACGAGATGTGTTCAATGGTGTGTATTCCTTTTCTTGTTGTGGTTCCGTCATTGATATGAGGTTCATGGATGGAGATCATGATTACTTTATTGCTTCTTTTGATGGGATTATCGGTCTGTATTCCCCGGCACTTTACATTTTCCTATGGATTGTTCAAATTGTTTATGATGGGAATTAATAGCCTCATCAACAGAAATTTATGCTTCCACACAATGAACTAAGTCAGCATATGAGCAGGCCGTATCTCACATTAGTGACAAGTAATAAAGCCCAGGATAGAGCCCTCCAAGGAAAACTCCTCTTAATAGTTTAGGGTCTACTCCAGGTATTTGGAGAGCCCCTAAGGAGAACCTCTGGAAGTACTCCTTAAGTGATTCACCCTCATTTTGATGAATGCCTGAGAGATGAGAGGAATCTTTAATGATCCTCCAGTTTGCAATGAACTATTCTACAAAAATCTTGGTGAGTTCGTCAAAGGTATGGATGGATCCCTTTGGAAGGGAGTAGATCCAAGTACGAGCCTGACCCTTGAGGGTGACTGGAAAGACCTGGCAAAACATTATGTTAGGAGCTCATTAGATATGCATGAAGGTTCTGTAATGGTCGATGTGTTCATATGGGTCAGTTGCCCCATCATAAGAGTCGATGCTTGAAAGCTTGAACTCTACGGGAATAGAATGTTGAAGAATAGCTTTAGTCAAAGGTGAAGACTCTTGATAGCCGTGATGAGAGGGAAGATGATTTTCACCTTTAAAGTGAAATTCTCACACTAAGCATTGTAATTTTGCATGCATAACATGATGGGTGGAGTCAATAGGATGAGAACATGCCAAGCTACTGGCAATAATTGATGAATTAGCAATCGGTTGAGCTGCAAGTGATGGATGAATAGAACTAGCAGTGTCAAGGATGTTAGCATCATGGTCTAGAAGCGGAGGAACTTCAGTCTGATGGAGAAAAGGCCCTATATTAGCATTTTGACCTCCCCTGGCTAATGATCAAACTTGGGGGAGATGTGTTTGCTGCAGTAGTGGCTTCCATATTTTCATAAAAGTTGGATTATCTCATTTTGAGACTTCCATTTGCACACGATCTTCTAAAGAGATTCCTATTGCACCTTCAACGATAAGGTCATGCCTATCAAGGGAAGTGAAAGCTTGGTGTACTTGGATCAAGGATTAGTTTCGAGAGTGATGGGAGTTAGAGCGGAAGGCTCCGTTGTTGCGAGTATTATGATTGTTGGCCATAATACAAGTGTTCATAGAGATTACGATTGTGGAGTTTTCTTCCCATAGATGGCGCCAAACTGTTACGCTTGGAAACCAGTTATGGTAGAATAAAAGTTTACACCTTAGCTTTATTGTGGAATCTAGTACACACACAGATGTTTGAAGAATGAACAAGAAAAATCTAGAATTTTTACGTGGAAAAATCCCTGAAGAGGGGGGAAAAACCACGGGACCTAGCCCAGTAAAAATCTTCCACTATCTATCTATTTTGGAGTACAAAGTTTTCCCTATAATGGGATTACAGAATTGTATATAAGAAGGGATGACAATGGGAATCCCAAATCAGGAAACAACAGCTATGCAATTATGGTTAGTAACGGTTATTGGTGGTAATTTATGATGGTGAACGGGGTCGAATGGTGACAATCGGCGGTGATGACCGGAGATGAGCAACGACCGCCGCGATAACGATGGTCGACGGCGGCAACCGACGATGATCAACGGCGGTGACCAGCGATGGTTGATGGCGCCGCGCGATGGTCAACGAGGAGACCGCGATGGTCGGCGGGATGACCAGCATGCGGTAGATGTTGATGATGATTGATGGTGGTGGCCGACGGTGGCGGCTGGCGGTGGTCGGCAAAGTAATCATGACGCTGATGCGGATGGCGCGATGGTGCGGTGGTGGTGACCGATGGTGGTCGGTGATGATAATCGATGGTGGTCGATGATGACCGCGATGGTGATCAAGATGGTGGCCGCAAACGGTAAGAGATGATCAGCATGGTTGACGCTGATGACCCATGGCGGTGATCGGCAACGGTCGCCAACGTGGTCGGTGGTGAGTGATGAAGATGGTGGTGAGCGGCGAGGATCGGGTGGCGGCCGACGCACGAATGTGGTTGGCGCCGGGTCGGGCGACCATCTAGTGGTGGCACGATTATGCATGGAGGACTTTCATGCTTTAGAGCTCTCTCTTCTCTTTAGATTCGGCTCCCCTCATGTAAAGAATGAGGGGCTATTTATAGATTGGAGAGATAGTATTTATTTAAATACATCCAAATCCAAACCACTCTGTGGGATGACTCAAAATGATTCTCTTGATCATCTGATGTATTTTAAGTATTTGAATGCTCAAGTGAAGTCAATCAAAAGATCTTGGTCTTGTTAGATTCGGCTCATTAAGATGCTCAATTTGATCATAAACACTTCCATATTTAGGAACAATTTATGTATTTAACTGATATCCCAAAGTTTCCAATGAAATTTTAAGTGCTTGTTCTGGAAAAATTTTGACTTAGGATCAGATTACTTTTGACATCATGATTCGTGCTTTGACTAATAGAATTTTTAGTGGCATATCAATATCTTATATCAACTAAGCTTATATTTAAAGGCCACATATGTTAAAATAGAGATGGTTAAGAAAATCAATAAAATATATTATATTGTAAATCAAACTCTACTTAATTGGAAGAGCATGGATGGGGAAAATAACTCATAATGGCTAAGTTAGTTTGCAATGTTATGGAATGCATGTAAGAGGAGCGATGAGAGTTTAGCGAGGGTGAGGTGTGAATTTTAGCATTGGATGGGATAGCTCAAACACTATATTTAAGTTATAATTAGAAGAGCTTGGATGAGGGAGAATAACTCACAATGGTGAAGGTAGTTGGCAATGTTGGCACACATCCATAAGAGGAGAAACGAGAGTTCGATCAAGGGTGAGGTGCGAGTTTTAGCGTCGATGGAGCAGTCCCACATGCAAACTTAAGAAGAGAAGGAGCAATACTAACATTTATTAAACGGAGAGGAACAAGTTAATCGAGGGATAATTTTGAGGAAATGTGGATGCTATATATATAAATAATAAGAAAGGAGAGCGAGACATGTATCTAAGTTTTAAGTGTTATGTATGTAAATCCTTTTAATTTTTTTTAAAAGTATATCAAATCACTTTTTTATGTCCACCAATTAAACATTCTAATGTAGATCTTAAATTTACTTTAAAAACATTTGGTTTGTAGTCTATCAATCATATAACTCTGAGTAAAAATATAACATTATTTGCTTATAAAGTGATATTTCAATATAAAACACTTTTATTTTAATTTATATCAACAAAATAATCAGCTGTTATGACTTTGCAGCATAAATTTTGTTATTCAAAAAAGTTATCCATACATGAATCATTGTATGTGATTAAATAAATTTTGATTATTTTAAAAACATGACTAACTAAAAGAAATTCCTAAATTTATATTATTTATAAATTATCATCTAAAGAAAAAAGTCAAAAAGGAAATTTACATTCTAATTTTCCAATGAAACACATGAAATGATTGTTTAAGAAAGCTAAAAGATCATTTTGGAGTAACGTCATTTCTTTTATAGAATTATTTCGGGAAAAAAATGTGGGATGTGCAATACAGCACATCACAGATCTTTTTTATTCCCAAATGTATTACATAAAATTATTTTTATGGTGTATATGCACCAAATAAAAAAGTAATTCTATTATACCATTGATAAAATTGATCATAGCCAAGTAGTATGATTTGTTTAGGACAGATGTACCGGTATGAAAACATAGTTATTGAATTATAGATGAAGCTACTATCTAAAAAGTTGTGATTGGTAATAAAATTTTATTTATAAAAAAAATTATATCTCAATTTTCTAGCAGCCATAATACACTACTAGGTTAACTTGAAAAACATAGCGTAGCTTCTTCAAAATGTTGCCAAATATAGTTTTCCAAACACCACCTGTGGTGTGGTTCAAACCGCATTACGAGTAGAAAGTTACCCAAACACAGCTATAGGTTCGGTTTGGGATAGCTGGAGCAGTATGAAAATGTAGAGCTGATATAGAAGAAGCTGTTATTTAAAAGGTTACGGTGGGTATTAAGAATTTTATTTATTTTAAAAAAGTAAGATCACTACTTTCTAACAACCATGACATTTTATCAGATTAAGTTGAAAAGTTCAACTTTTTCATCATAATATATTCAAACTATAGTTTCTCAAATGATATCTATAATGCGGTCCAAACACACCGTAGGAAAAAAGAGTCATAAAAAATTATATTTGAAGGGCATTAGAAAATGTTTTTTCTTAAAAAAATATATATGTTTTCATGAATATAATATCAAAAATTTTCTTTGAATTTCATGAAGCTATTATCCACCACTTGAAATTTTATTGAATTCAAGTGGTGGATTTTCTACTAAAAAATTCAGTAATAATACCAAACTAAACTATTTGGTGGGAAAATATGATTTAGGCTTCTACTTATTCTAGTTGACTTAGATCACGACCCAACAAGCTAAATCTTACCAAGATTGAATTCAAGCTATTAATTGAAATTGATCTCACAATTTGGTAAGTCTACTAAATAAAAAAACTTTCATGATGATTGATAAAGATTAATGCAATGATTGAAAATGCTAATGAAAATGTTGTAGTGATTTTGGATTTTGAAACCAGTGCAAGTCCTTTATGATTGCAATGCACTGCAAAAATTTTAGCAACAATTATGTAATTTCTGAAGAAGTTTAATAATAATGATTTTATAATGGTTATAACCACTACAATTCAATATATTATAATGGTTATAATCACTTCTATTGTTTAAGATGGTTAAAACTAGTGCAAAACCTTCAAAATCATTTTTTTAATTTTGCTCATAATAGATTATTTTTCACAATATATTAGCATTATTTTATACAATTTTCAATGTATAATAAGAATAATCATAAAGTACACTAATCAACATAATTATAATAACACAAAAATTTACAAAGTTTGATGACATAGAATAATTGGAGACAAGAATTTCAAATAAATGCATCACATATTCACATATAAAGAACATATGAAAGTAAAATTAAGCAAACAATCTATTATGTGGTGATAACATGTACACAAACATATTTAACAAGAATATTATTTAACATCACAATGTCATAATACACACTATCTAAATGAAAAAAAATAAGGGGTGAAAATATATTTATACAATAAATTTCTCAAACTATTTAGGCACTCTCTCTCTCTCTCTCCTACCACTCATCTTCTGCTTCCTCTAGTTTATTTCTCTTCGCATGCCAATCATCTGAGAAATGATCAATGTCACCCTATTAAGAATAAATAAATTATTCATAAAATAAATTGCAATCAAGAAATTAAAATATAACTTTAAAAGGATTGGGTTTTATATACTATGTGTGAGCTTCTTGAAGATGAATGATGCAACATATATTATTGTATGAATTCTCTGATCTAAGTTAGCAATGATTACCTATATTGAAGATTAAAAAAATAAAATATGTAGACCAAAGATAGCCATTAGTTTTTAGGCCATTGTAAGTATAAATATAAATTCTTGTAATTTAGTAGGCTATAACTCTTGATCAATCAATAGAAGACATTTCATGTCAATGTAAACTTACAAATTATATGCAAATGAAATTAAATCAAATTGTTGAAATATATTTTTACTAGAAATCAACTACGAACACAAGATTAATGAAACTGTACAAAACATTATTTACAATAAAAATTTTCTAGCACAAAAAATAGAACCCAATTTACTAGAAAAGTCTTTACATCTTTTTGTAAAGATCTGCACATTCACCTGCTGCATACGGCTGTAGCCATCATCAAACTAATGGATAGACTGAAGCTACCAACATGACTATACTCAAAGAGTTAAAAATTCATCTCGAGAAGGCTGAGGCAATGGGTTGAGGAGCTCTCTAATGTTCTTTGGGCTTACTATACTACATCGTGAACTTTGACTGGAGAGACACCATACAATTTGTGTTTTGCATGAAGCTATTATACCAGTAGGTATCGATTTCAAATCTAAGAGTTCAATCATTCAATCATGATGGTAATGAAGAAAAACTCTGACAGAACATGAACCTACTCTATGAAACTCGTGACATGGCCCAACTTTGGATTGCTTCCTACCACCAAAGGGTTGCTCATCACTTCAACAGTAGAGTGAAACCCCATCCCATCTCTGCCAGTGACTTGGTCCTGGGAAGTCTTAAAGTTGTGGGCAAGGCCCTCAATGCAATAAACTCTCACCTCTTTGGGATGACCCTTATGTTGGTTATAGCTATGGTCAAGCCAAAAATATTTAAGCTTAAGGATATAGAGGGAAAACCCACAAGGCATTTAAATTTGCAATGCACCTAATAATGAAAAGGCCTAATAAAATTTTTCCCACAATTAAAATATAATTAAGCTAAGGGGTTTAGCTTAAGTACTTTTAAAACACCCTTTCAAACTTATGAAAGGGGTTTTAATTTTCTTAATTGAACTTAGGCTATTAAACACCTAAACATCTACCCAAGGTAGATTAATTAAGTTATAGATTTTTAGAATTTTTGAAAATTTTTTAAAAGGATAATTAATGAATTAACTCCTAATTAAGAGGGGTTTAAGGAAAGAAAAGGGGGTTTAGAAAATAACTTAGAAGAAATGCCCCAAAATTATTCCATAAAACCTTTAACCACTATATATGACCTTAATCAATCCTAATCATTGGGAAAATCTATTAATTATATAATAATCACCCCTAATTATATGAAGGGGTAATTAGGGAATGAGCAAGCAATTTTCCCAATTAAGGCCTTAATAAATCTCAATCAAATTAGGGGAGGTAGAGGTCATGTCCTAAAATGAACCCTAGAAATTTTAGATTAATTGGTGACTTAATTAGAGAATAATTAGCTAATTAAAATTCCCAAAGAAACCCAAATTCATAGAAAAGGAGATTTCAAAATTCATTGAAAATATTTTAGATGAAATTATCTATCCCTAACATTTTTCCTTTTATTTTTTTGATTTTTCTATCAAGAGTTATGAATTTTAGAAGTTTTTTGAATTAATTAAAATTAATTAAAACCCCTAACTAATTCTTGCCTAATACATATCATGGCGTGGTGGTGGTGGTGGCACTTTACGCGATGAGGGACAACATAAGTTGTCACCTCTGGCGCTATTATCCTTGGTCATCCGATCAAAAATCGGATGGTTGAGGATACACCCGTAGTTTTAATCGGATAAAGGATTTATAAAATGTGCCTAATAATCTCAGCCGTCCATCTAAAATGAGAGGATGGAAGGCTAAGATGAAACAAGTTCTTCCTTGAGAACCAATGTGAATAGTCCATGATCCAAGGGGAGATCCGAGCCCGAACTAGCATAAAATCATTCAAGACTCAACCCACTCCATCTAAAGAAATAGAGCGGCTAATCCAACGGTGGATTTCACATGCAATGAAAATTCCTTTCACAAAGGACCAACACCTCCTAATCTAAGTGGTTGGAAAATCACATACCTCACCGGAGGTGATCACCAATGTTTGAGATCGATGAGCTAGCTTCATCTAGTGGAAACGATTTGAAAGTTTCAAGCCTTGGGGTTGAGTAGATCTTCCTATGGACCAACACCACTTGCTCCCTCTTGCAACTTTGATCCAATTTATGCTCCTCCTTGCTATGAGAACTCAAATGGATGCTTGGGCGGGCTTGGCTTGGTCCTTAGATAAAGAGTGTAAAAAGAATTTGGATGAGATCAAGTGTAGAGGATTGGCTAATCATTCCACCTCCCCTATTTTGCACTATGTAAAACTAAAGAATGAAGAATTCTAAATCCCTCTCAAGACCTTAGGAAACCTCTATGATGATTGCTAAGGGTTCCTTGGCTCCAATCGATCAAGAGTGTGTGAAAACAAAAGTGAATTAAGGGGAGTATATCTCCCCCTATGGCAATTGAACGGCCGAACCATTAGTTGTCGTTTTGATCCAATTGACCATATGGAGTGAGTTTTTTTGGTTGTTAAATCATTGCACATGGTCAGTTTGGCCAGAGGAGTAGAATGATAACTTCCCATGTGCTTGAATTGAGCTTAGGGGGAGTTTGAAATTTCAATTTCAAGCCATAAGGTCGGGTTTGGTCCATGGGTCAAATGGGTTGACCCAAACCCATTGGGTTGGGTGAACCACTCATCACTAAGTCCCCTTGGGCTTTTAGGAAAGCCTCAAGTGATTGTGAAGAGTGTATGACCAAAGTACCCATGGGCTAGGCCAAAATTTATTCAATGGCCTAGGGGTAAAATTATCATTTTGCAATTTATTAAATTTGGGTATGTTTGGTATGTTTGGCCAAGTTTCATTAGATTTGGAATCCATTTGATAGGGTTTGGCTCATGTTGACCCACTTAGGTCAAAATGGGGACTTGGGTCAAGTTGACCAATTGATCAAATTGGGTCAAACCAAGGGTCGGGTCAAGTTCATATGACCATTTGAAATGTTTCGGTGGCTTTGGTTTGATTCAATTTGGTATAGATTTGGTTTTGGCTCATATGACTCATTTAGGTCAAATGGGTGAAGTTGACCCATTTGACTTATTTGGGTTAGGTGGAGGGTAGGTTTAGGTTAGGTTAGTCATATGGTGTGGATTGGTATCTTTATTTCCAATCAATTTGGGTTAGGTTCAATTTTGGCTCAACATGACCCCTTTAGGTCATGTTGGGTCTAAGGTCAATTGGGCTAGGTTGGGTCTAGTTGGCCAATTGAGGCTTTGGTCAAGTTCCATAAGTGATTTGGGATGGACTTGACCCATTGGTTTCAATCAATTTAGCTTAGATCAAGTTTTGACACATTTTGGCCCTTTAGGTCAAAATGGGTCAACTTGGGTCAAGTGAGCCAATTGGATTAGGTTAGGCTCAAATGTTAGCTTGGTCAAGTTCAAACATAGGGTATGTGTGAACTTAGATCAATGGTTTCAATCAATTTGACCTATGCTGGATTTTGGCTATGTAAGGTTTCATTTTACATTAAGTGTTGACTTGGTCAACACTTAGGTTTGCATTGGTTTGACCCAATTTGATTGATTGATCATCCCATGATGATTGTTGACCATGATGAGAAGCAAATATGAGTTTGGTTCAATCCAATTTGGTTAGGATCAAAAGTTGGCTCATAAGGGTACTTTAGGTCACTTTGGGTCAAGTGAGCCTAAGTGGTTCAAATGGCTTGGTCAAAGCTTGATTTGAAGTTGATTGATCTTGTATATGGACTCATGATTGAAATATAAATCCATTTACAAGAGGTTTGAAGTCAAATGGATTTTTATCCATTTGAAAATTTCATATTCAAAGGAAAAATATGATGGGGTCTTGGATTTGATTTCTCATTTAGGTTTTGATTGTTTGAATGAGGTTTGGATTTATATATGAGCTCATGATTGTAGGATAGATTGAACCATGAGAAAAAAATCAAGAGTTTGGCTTGATTTGGAAGTGATTTGGCTAAGTTCAAGATTTAGGCTTGAAAGGCTTAGATTTAATTTTGAATTGATTTGAGTTTGATTTTTTGAGTTGATTTTGATTGTTTCAATTTATATTCTATTTATATATGTGAATATAAATTTATCATGAGAAAATTTCAAGAATTTGAAAGAGTTTAATCATGATTTGGGATAAATCCATTAAACAAAATTTAAAGGATTTAAGGGAATTTTTAATTTGAAATTTTTTTTTTGGATTGGATTTGATTGATTTATATTTATATTTCATCTATATATGAGAACATAAATGAGAATATAAATTTATTTTGAGAAAATACCATGAATTTGAAGTAGTTTGATCAAAGTTTAGGTTAAATCCATTAATGGGAAATTAATGGATTTAAGGGAATTTCAAGCATTTTAAATTTGGAATTTAATTTGATGGTTTGATTTGATTGATTTATATTTATATTTCATTTATATATGAGAATATAAATGATAATATAAATAAGTTTTGAGAAAATCCCATGAATTTGAAGTGATTTGATCAAGGTTTAGAGTTGATATTGGCTAAGTCCTTTAATGAAAATTAAAGGGACTTAAGAGAATTTTCATGAATTGATTTGGAATTTTGAATTTGATTTGATGGGTTTGAATTTATATTTCATTTATATATGAATATAAATGAGAATATAAATGAATATGAGAAAATCTCTAAGATTTGAATAGGTTTGAATCATAGTTTTGGCTAAGTCCTTAAGAAAGGGTTAAGAAGTTAGGAAATTTGAACTTAGGACTTTTTGATGGATATTGATCATGGGTGTCAATCATGGAATTGAATTGAGTTTGGAGAAAATCAAATAGAATTTATTTGGATTTGACTTGAAGGAGGAAAGTGAGGAAGGGTTTAAGTTAAAGGGTAGAAATTTTTCTAACACCCCTAAGGCATGACCTATTCCTATGGCTAACTCTTCTAAGTATTCTAGGGCTAGAGGAGTGTCCGCCTAATCACTAGATGTGTCCAGAGGCTAAGGAACTCTTAGCTTCTAAGAGAAATCCTAAGTCTAAGATGGAGGTGTTGAGAGCTCATTCTAAAAATGAGGTCACCAAAGGGCGCCCAATAGGTGTGGTGTGACTGACCAGGAACACCACACATATTGGTGTTGACCGAAACGATCAACAGCACTGAGAGATCACATGCACTACCAAAAACTATCTATCCCTGACCCAAGGGAAAGAAAGAATCTAGAGCTTCATGCAATGTGGCTCTACTTATGTCCAATACATAGAGAGGAAGAAATTAACTAAGGGGTAGAGTGTGAACCTTCACTAGGGAAGTAGGTTCAAGTCATCCACAAGGGGATGAATGGTTTGATTTGATTGGAATCTCACTAAGAAGAGATCTCCACTGGGGAGAGGTTGAATTTATTTCAAATTTTATTTGTTTGAATTTTTAGGATGAGCCCTATTAATTTGCAATGGGTTGTACTGAATAGGAGCCATGGAGGCTAAGACCTAAACTCATATTTTTCCAATCCAAAGGGGTAGTCTACTAAGCATAGTAGGATGCCCAAATGAAAAGGAGAACTAAGAAGAAAGTGGGGACTCACATCCTCTAAAGTAGATAATCTAGCAAGGCAACAGATTGAGTGAATGCCACTGGGGGACTTAGATCAACTCAAAGATAGCCAAGGATTGATTTCATTTTTTAGGTTGTTTGTTTTGTTTTGATTATGATGGATCCCATAGTTTGATATGAATTGCATTGAGTATGGGCCATGGAGACCTAGACCTAACTCAGATTTACCAATTCAAAGGGATAAGTCTACCAACCATAAGGTAGAACTATCCAACCCAAGGAGAAATGTCTTTTGGTATACAATGGTCAAGTCTTAAGAACAAAGCATGAGGAGTCACATCTTCTAGAAATAAAAAACTGTTGGGGTGATAGGTTGCTTTGGACAACAGATCAAACCCGACGGGCTGACTATTGAATGAATGCCACTAGCGGACTTAAATCTACTCAAGAATAGTCAAAGATTAATTTCATTTTTAATTTTGATTGTGGATTTCATCAATTTGTGATGGATCACATTGAGAAGGAGCTTATAAAATCCTAGACCTATCTCAAATTTACTAAACCAAAGGGAGTAGCTTCTCCATCGATGGGATAACTATCCAACCAAAGGAGTGCCTTTTGGTTTGCAATGATCAATTAAAGGGAAGAAAGCTCAAGGACTCACATCTTCCACTAGAAAAGACCACTGGGGTGATCGATTGCTTGTGGAAATAAATCAAACCCAACCTAAGGTTGCTCGTCAATTTGCGACAATCATGATAGAAAGAATGCATCATACTCTTACATCTTCCAAAGTGGAATGACCATTCGTGGAAAAATAGATTGAACCCGACCTAAGGATGACTACAGAGTGAGTACCCAGGGATTTATCTCAACTCGTGGTGAAATTCCTATAGGAGTTCTCACGACACGCCTAAATATAGATGCGCTTGGGAGAAGGGGCCCTTTGGGGGCTTGAATCCTAATCCATAAGCGAATTAATTTGTTTGTTTATTTAGTTTATTATTTGTTGATTTTATCGTGTACCCTATTACTTTGCAAGGAATCAAACTGAGAAGGAGCTTATAACAACATAGACCTATCTCAAATATACTGAACCAAGGAAGAATCTGCGCATCCGTTGAACAAATTTTTCTAACCATAGGGGTGGCTACTAAGAAAGGGGAACTGTCTAATCCAAAAGTAACCTGGGAAGTGTCTAAATGGGATTGCAAAGAACTTGATCTAAATAGAGTGCCTAGAGGGGATGGGGCCGATAAAGGCTTAATTCAACACCCTAGAGAAAATGACATGGCTAGTCATAAAATTAATAGGTATTTGGTGTCCAACTCAAGGAGAAAGCACAGGGTCTCATATCTACTAAGAGTGGTGTACTCACTAGGTGAGTCACTATCAGCATAGCAAACATCAACCAACCTAAGGTTCCCATCGGTTTGGAACAATCATCCTAGGAAGAAAGCTCGGGGACTCACATCCTCCTATAATGGAACTAACTGTTGGGATAGTCTATCTTCGGCTTGATAGGTGCTAACCGACCTTGAGTGACTAATGAATGCCACTAGGGACTTAAATCAACTCAAAAGTAGTCAAGAAGAAAGGAGACTCTAGGGGACTTATTCTAAGCCTCAGATATACTCAACCTAGTTAGAGCAAGATGGATAGTTCAAGAAGAAAGCATAGGGACTCACATCTTCTTAAACAAAGTCAACATGAGGTAGCTTATTGGCTGGGCAGTAGAGCATACCATACTAATAAAGTGCTCATTGGTTTGCAATGATCAAGTTAGGAAGAAAGCGTGGGGACTCACATCCTCCAACAGATGACCATGATAGCATGACCCAAAGCACTAATGAGTGAGGGGCTTGCTCCCACATCAAAATAGCTCCAAACAAAAGATTTGTGTTTGTTGTTGTGCATGTGCTAAAAGGAATAGGATGCCCATGGGGGACTCTTACACCTACCTTAAAACACTCTGAAGAATCATGAAATGATGCCATGGATGAAAACAAGAATTCCTACTAAGAAAGGATGCCACTTGGGTTCTCTCACACCTAACTTAGTTATGCTAATCAAAATAGATGCCTCTCAACTTCTCTTACACCTATTCTAAAAGAATCAGGAAATTATGTTTGTGTTGTGAAAGAGGGATAAGATGCCACTGGGGGACTCTTACACCTACCATAACACGTCATGATGGATTCTCAAGACAACCAAACAACACTTCGAAAGAAGAGAAGATTTGATGAATGGAATCAAATTTTGTTCTTTTTATTAATGATTATTTTCAAACAAATTTTGTTTCATGTGTAATATTTCTTAGATATAGCCCATTAATTGGAAGCATCAAGTGTTCCCCTTTACAATCAATAAGTAGATAAGATCCTCCTTAGTAGGCCTTCTCTTTGACATAGGGGCCTTCCCAAGTGGGTTCAAACTTGCCTCCCATCTTTCTATGGGCAACAATTGGTCTCCTTAGGACTAACACAAGTTCTCCTACTTGAAAAGACCTAGGACCATTTTGTGACTTGAATCATTTATAACTCTAGGTTTTGGCATGCCCGTAGAAGACTTTCCTCCAAACCTTTGAGCTCTTCTAACCCAAACTTTGCATTATAATGATCTACCCAATTCTATCCTTAGTGATGGGAGTTGAACTTTTAAAGGAAGAACGGCTTCGGATCCATACACTAAGGAAAATGAGATAGAGAGTTGATGTGGGGTAGGCCCACAAGGCTTCAACCAACGCTCATTCCATTATCATTTATTATCATCAAGAGTCTTCTTGATCCGGATGAGAGTTTTATTGAATGCTTCTACTAAACCATTAGATGGTGGAGTATCGCCAATCTATACTGTGTCTTCTAGAAAGCTGTTGATCTTCGTGCTTTTGAATGCAGTATCATTATCAAATATAATTCATCGAGGCATCCTAAACCTATATACGATATGGTTCTTGAAAAATTGAAGCACATGATGAGTTGCGACCTCTGAGTGGGATGGCATCCGTTCACATGGAAAAGTAGTCGGTAACAGCTAAGCTGAATCGGTGCCTCTTGGAAGAAGGAGGATCGATCAGACCCACAATGTCGGTACCCCAACACTCAAATGGAAATGAAGCCAAAGTAGAGTGTAAAATGTTGGGTGGTTGGTGGAGGACCACACTGTGCACCAGACACTGATGACATCTCCTAGCTACATCCATGCAATATATGATCATATAAGGCCAGCAGTATCCAAGTCTTTTGATCTTCAACTTTATCTTCAGGATTGATGCACTCCACAAAGACTTGAGTGTACCTCAACTATAATTCCACTGGCTTTATGTTTCCAAACAACGTAACCACATTTGGTTAAAGGATTGGCGATACAGGTTCCATCAATAAGAGCGTAAGAGAGAGCTCTTTATTTCACCTGATGGGCTTGAGATTTCTCTTGAGGTAGATTTTCGATGTTCAAGTAATCTATGAACGGTTGCCTCTAATATAGCTCCTTGTCCATTTTGGCAATGACAAACTCCCCTTCAAAAGAAAGTCTCCCGATGAGTTCTGAATCGATAAGGGATATGACTTGTCTGTTTTGGACCCTTATTGATATGGACTCTTCTTCCAGACATGCCAACTCTTTGGCAAGTTTAGCTAAGGCATTTACTACTGTGTTCTACTCGGGAAACCTTGTAGATGGTGACTTTGGGAATCCGGTCCAACAGCTTCATGGTATACTCGTAGTAGTGATGAAGCTTGGGCTTGAGGACCTGGTAGGACTCGATAATGTGGTTGATCACCAATTGAGAATCCCCAAAGATGATGCTCTTGACACTTATAGTGACAGATAACTCCAAACTGGCAATCAAAGCCTCATACTTGGCTTCATTATTGGTGTAGAGGTTGGAAAGATAGTATGAGAATCTCATCACATCATAGTTTGGAGTTAGAAGAACTATTCCCTACCTTTCGGAGAATAGATCATGGTGCTTCACCTTTAAGAAAGAAGCAACACCATAAAAACATCTCTCCATCGATGGTTGCCAACCTCCTTTAAGTTCATGATTTGTTCATCGGAGATCATCAAGAGAATCAAGAAGTGTCTAAGAAATCCACTAGTGCCTATCTTTTACACGGAGGGTACAAATGTGATATCATGAGAGTATCATGGACCAACGAGCCAAACATCCAAAAGTGTTGGCCGTGTCATGAGGTACTGCAGTGGATTGGTTCTTGAGATCAAGTTCATCTTATGAGAAAGCATGTAGTGTCATAGCTTCTGAGATGCAAAGATCAAATCTAGGAAATATTTCTTAATAGGTGGATATTTTTCTTCAACAGGGATCAGATGATGAGTAAGGTAGTAGAGAGCGCTTTCCTTCCCCTCATCATTGGCTTGGGCCAACAAAGAGCTGAGAGAGTCATCTAATGTAGCAATGTAAAGGATTATTGGTCACTCGATATAGGGGCTGCGAGAACTGGTAGCTTCACCAAGTACTCTTTGATGTCTTTGAATGCTTGTTGACACTTGTCATCCCACTTGAACTTGGCATCCTTTTTGACAAGTGTGGAGAAGGGTTTGCATCTCCCTGATAAGTTTGAGATTAAATGTATTAGATATGCTAGCCATCCTTGAAAGGATCTGAGTTGAGTTAAACTCTTAGGAGGTGGCATTTCTAAGATAGCTTTAATCTTTTCAGGATCTATTTTTATTCTCTATTATCGAACAACAAACCCAAGGAATTTTCCTAAAGTGACTCTGAATGCACACTTCAGGGGATTCATTTTAAGGTTATATTATCTTAACCATATAAAAATTACTCTCAAGTCAAAGAGATGGTCTTCCTTTTCTAAACTCTTGACTACTAGATCACCAATGTAGAACTCAACCTGATGATGGGTGAGTTCGTTGAAAATCTGAGTCTTGCCCCATTGGTAGCACCAAAGATTTTTAAGGCCAAAGGCATGACCCTATAAAAGATTGATCGGGTTTGAAAAGTAGTATTTCTTTCATCTTCAAGAGACATCTTGATTTGGTTATAGCCAGATGATCCATCCATGAAAGAGAAGACTGCATGAGATGAGACAATGTCCACCATTAATTCTAGTATAGGAAGAGGACACTCATTCTTAGGTATGCCTTATTTAAGTCCCTACAAAATATAATTTGGCAATTCTTCTTCTTCTTAACTAGGACAACATTAGCTAGCCATGTAGGATATTTTTCTTCCCTGATGAAACTAGCATCGCTCAATTTCTTGACTTCAAAAATGACATGTTGTTCAATTTCTAATCACATGCGTCTAGGAGTTTGCTTAATAGGGATGATGTTAGGATCTATTGCTAGCTTGTGGACCATAACGTCAGGAGATAATCTAGGCATTTCTTCATAACTCCATGCGAAGCAATCTTTAAACTCTGTTAATTGCTTAAATAAGTCATTGGTTTCTTCTTCATTCAGCAATGAACTGATATATGTTGGGCGAGGATTTTCTTCTATCAAGTTGATTTCTTTTAGCTTATCAATTATTGAATGAATCTCCTCTTTATACTCTAGTGGTGCCTCTATGACTTGGAGATCCTTGGGATCATCTGAAGTTTCTAAACACACATTCTCATAAGAGTTGGTGATGTGTGAGAAGAACCTTTCATATTCTAAATGGTTGGTAACAACTAGGCAATAGTCTTCGCCATCAAACCCACTATGCATCAATCCTAGTCCCGCCTTTGATTGCTTTCACCGTATTGTTTCATAATTTTTCAAAATATTCTGATATGTACTTGGACCAAGTGTGAGGAACTAAACCTTTCTGTATAAGATTTTGAACACAAGGTGAGTAAAAGTCAAAGGTAATTCCATTAATTCTTTAAAAGTATGTTCCTCAAGTCCTACATCGAGCTCGGGTCTTGAGGATGATGAACCCAAAAAAAACCTTTTCTGCTTCATGTCACTAGAAGACTTAGGGACTTCCTTAACTATCAAACCTTCAACTTTTTGAGATGTACATGAGGTAAGAGCTAAGGTTCCCAACTGCTGATTGATAATTTCATATAAACCAAATTTGAATACTTTGCTTTGCTTGGAGGCCTGGTCTTCATATCTGGCTAGATCAAAAGTCACCTCCAATGGAACCCGTTGAGAGGGGTTGGCTATTATACTAATCACATTAGACTCATCCTATGAACTGGATTCCAAGTCTATGTGAATTGTAGGGGTACTCCTATGAACCCAACACATTCTATGGCCAACTCATCTCCCCTCTACCTCAGAGAGTAGAGATGTGGATCTTCAAATAAGCAAGGGTCTTTAGACTTATAATGTTAACTAATACACCTAAATCCATGAGAACACTGTCAAGTCTGAACCTGTCCATGTCGACTGTAATGTATAGGGGACGATTGTGCTCCAAGTCCCCTAGTGGAAGGTCTTCATCTGTGAAGGTGATCCCTTTGGATTCTTTTGCATAATGTGCTTCCTCACTTATAGCGTCAGTTTAGCTAAGCATATTTCAAGATCAATGAGGGCCTTGATTAGTGATTCCCTCATCCCTTTGGATAAGACAAGGGCATCATATATGCTTAGCTTAGATGACAACTTTCTTAGATGAGAAAGGATGATGTAGTCCACCTTCGACTGATCTTCCACAAGCATATCCAAGGGTGGAGCATCCTGTGGAAGGGCTTCTCGATCTTCAGTACCAATGACTTGTTTCCCTCTATCTAGAGGTGTTGCCCTAAAAGGTAGAACCTTGCCACTACGGAGGTTGACTTCGGTAATCTCTGGAGGCAAATTGGTGGAAAATTCTACCTACACTTTAGGCTCACCTACTAGATCTCCTATGGGACTCTCAAAATTGGATGATTCCAAATATATTTTAAGAGGTGAATCTATAGTATTCAGAGTTGGAAGATCCAACTCTGAATAAAAAAGAGGATGATTGGAATTATTATAGTTAATTAGACTTGAAGAGTTATCATTAGGAATAGAAGAAGATAACTCATTAGAGAAGACACAAATGTAATTCAAATCCACTTTATTCTTTAATTTCTTGGAAGTTTTTGGAGGTACAAAGTCAAAGTCAAGTAGAGCAAGTGGAGTAAGGGATTTGGTGCCCTTATCCACTAATATAAGAGTTCTACTAGTAGAATAAATAAAAGAACTAGCTGAAATGGAAGAAGTCACGGTGTGGAAGCCGCAACAGTGGAAGCTCAATGGCTAGGTGGTCTAATATCCTAGGCCGACACTAAGCTCCCACTTTCCTAGAGCAAACCTTGCAAACCTTCCTTGGTGTTGAGGTTTGAACTCAGTAACAAGGAAAGCTTCTTGATCTTCTAAATTATTTTCTTAGAGGTTTTAGACAAAGAAATGTCCCAACCTTTTGGTTTTTTGGTAGGATCACTTGTATCCCAAGGATTACCCTAATGGAACTGGAATGTTGTTCCACAAGATATTCCTTTGGGATAATGACAACACCGGTCTTCAAACTGTGTTCAAGTCAGTCCTTGAATGTAAAGCAATCCTCCAAAATATGGCCTAACATACGACGGTAAGGGCAAAATTTTGGATCATGACTTTTGCTAACTTCCTCTGGTCTCCTAGACTCGGGTAGCTAAAAATTAAGTTTCTTTAAGAGATTTTTAAAGATTTTCCTTATTATCTCTCTCTTAAAATAATAAGGTTTGTTTAACTTATCTAAAAGAGTAGGTGGACCATAGCTACGGCGGTGGATATGCATGTCGCTGCTGGTGGTGGTATGGCTGAGGCAGTGGTTATGCTAGGCATGGAGGCTGAGGTGGAGGTCGATATGGTTGCCTCGGTGGTGGAAAAGGAGTTGGAGGCTACTGAGATCGTGGTCGGGGTGATCTCTAGCTACTACTTCTTATCAACTCAGTTTCTTCTCATAAACCTTATGGGATTTCTACTTCGGCAACTGATCTGGAAAAGGTAACTATTTTGCCTCTCTTTGTAAACTAGCCACCTTGTTGATTAGCTTCCTAAATATCTTTATGATGAAGCCCTTAAGTATGAAGGTGACCGGGCCATGGATATTCTTTAAGAGATTCTTGATGGCATGTTCTTCAAACAACTGTGGTTCACACTTCATACTCAGGTTACGCCATCAGAGAATATAATCAAAAAGTGACTCACCGAAGTATTGTTGGGCTACAATGAGATCACCTGCAGTAACCCTTTGCTAAGCTCCAACAAATCTTTTGATGAAGAGTTTCTTTAACTCAGCAAATGTCTTTACTGAACCGTTGGACAGTTTAGCATACCAATCAAAGGTGATACACGATAGGCTACTAACATTGAGTCTAAATAGCAATGCATCGCTACCACCTACATTGCAACATCTGCCCCTGAAGTGAGCTATATGCTTCCTCGGATTCCCACTATCATCAAAGCTCTTGAAGGAAGGAGGCACAAAACTCTTGGGATACTGGATGACATCGAATTCCTCTAGGTAGGGTCTACCTTTCGGAATTGATGATCCTCCCCGAACTTGAGCCAAGGCTTCCTTCACCTACTGCTCAACCATGGATTTCAGATCTTTTTCATGTATGGAGTTACATACAGAATAGTGTTACCTTGCTCAATGGGAGGTAGAATCTCAACTGGGTCTAAGACATGCATTAGTTCTGGTTGACTGACATTGAATGTGCTAGGATGAACTGGAAGGGCTTGCTTCAGCATTGACACTACTACCAACAATTCTTGCAACTATTGTGCCATCATCATTCATCTTCTTCTTCGCAATCGGTGAGGTGGTGTCGGCGTGTCTGATCAACCTCATCACCTTCCATGGCCTACTACTCCCTAAGAAGAGAACTTGTAGTATAGACCATGCATATGCCATATGAATCCCCATCAAGTCATCTTCATTGGGATCAAAGCTGACTTTCTCTTCAGCAGACCATGCGTACCCTAAGATCTCCTTTTCCTCTATAAAATAGTGTGCAACTATCTCGTCTAAGGATCAATCTAACTCAGTAGGTTCAAAAAGCTTGGGCTGACCAGAGTGATCACTATCATGAACTGAGAGGCACCATACTTCATCTGGAACTGGGGAGTCAATCTCTGTGCGTATTGTACTCACTAGAAGAATGATAATCCTGACTGATGCTGTAATAGGGGTAACAATCCTGAGATGATCCTCTACCACTGCTGCCACTGAAATGTCATCTAGAATCTCCATGATTGCTATCACCATTTCATCTAGCTGTATGGGGAGTTGGTGAAGGAACGACCACGATGCTCCAGGGTTGCCACTCCTTCTACACCACTACTGGGGTAGAAGGTCAAGCAGGAGAGCTCGGTCCTACCACAATGGGTGGTGTAAAAGGAGTAGAATCCCTTGGCCATAGTCGGATCACCAACAGGGTATGTTTTTCCCCGGATGCAGCCTTCACAACCTTAGACAAAATGGGTGATGCTGAAACCTGCACTGGAGATGGCGGACGTAGGGTAGAGCGGTGGGGTGGAGACTCCACTGACTCTCTATGTATAGGAGCTGTCCTCTTGTGATGGCTAGTCCCCGTGAGGAGGACACTATCATTATGGTGGCGTCTGGCTGGAAAGTCAACCAAGAAGAAAGTGCGCGGAACCTCGCTCTCTGCTAGTGATGTATGATGTATGAGCCTCATGGGCCCTCTCCTGGCAGATCTACCTCCCCATGCTATGAGGGATAACATATCATAGATTGAACTGGGTACTAGACTCTGAGCGTCTGTATGCTCTACCTACCTGGCATAGAATAGAGCGAAGGCCGGTGTATGACCTCTTACTCCTAGAAACTATCATCTGTAGATGCACCACTGGAGGAGATGATAAATGGATCCTCCTAGCATCCTCTCTATCTGATCCTGAGAGAGGATGAAATTAGTTTTTCGTAACCAGTGGTGATGTGATCATAGGAGACTCATCCATGGCTGATGTGGCAGCTGCCTCTAACTTTCTGACTATCCAAGTATGGAATCATTTCACCATACGGTTCTTGTTCCTACACTAATTGCGAGTAGGATGAGAGGAGTGTGAGCTAGACCCGTACTCAAATGTCGGGAGGCAAGCCTTAAAATTAGGGGAGCCTTACCCTTGGAGGGTACAGATGATAGGGTCCTAGCACGCACCAGGGAAACATGTGCAACTCTAGGACAAACTTCCATTGGGACTGGAACTACGGGTACCTCTTGATAGAAACCATCAAGTGTGTGCTTTTTTATTTAGTGAGAAGATTTCTGAATCAGAGCGTAAGTCTACCCTAATGACCAGCTTCTGCCCGACCACCTTCTTCCTACTCACTGTGGTGAGGGGAATGCCCTAACACGTGATCCTGACCCCCTCAAAGCCAAAATGAATCAAATGGGTATGATCCAAATGAGGGAAGTTAGCCTGATCTATGGCGATGCATTTCTTTCTAAATTACAAATAAGTCCTATGTGAAAATCTTGTTATCGTATATTGCTTGACTAAATATAATTATAATTAATAGAATTTAAATATGCACTATTGCCCAAATATCAATTTTTTTAATCATTTATCTTATATTTTTCACACAATTATTTTTTTTCCGATAAGATTAAGTGAAATTGATGATATTGCAGTAATTAAATTTCTAGTATTGAATTGTTCTTTAATGGCAATGATTGTAATAATTTATTTATTTTTATAATAAAATCTAATGGTTAATTGGCACTACATGATTTTGTTGGCATAAAATTCATGTTAAGATCGATTATTAAGTACTTTATCCCTCAAATTGACCCATCTCCCTGAAAACACCTCCTGTCTGGTTCTTTCTTCAATTCCCTCCAGAACTACTCGCTCTTGGCCAATCCTACTTCAAACCAGGGCTCTTTCTTTCTGTTGCTTCAAACCAGTAGCTTTCCTCTTTCCATTTTCCTATTCCCCTCCCCTCCTCCGATCGTTTCTCCTTTTCGGATGGGCTGAGTCCAACAGAGGAAGCTTTCCCCTTTCCATTTTCCTATTCCCCTCCTCCTCCTTCGTTTCTCCTTTCTCTCTTAAACCTCCCTTGGCCGAAAATCCTTCCTCCTCCCACTTCTCATTCAAGAAACTGAGAGCTTTCCCGTTCATCTCCACTCAAACTGCATAGATTCGATTTGCTTCAAACCAAACTCATGTTCTCCCTTTCCCTCTTGAACCTCCCTTGGTCGAACCTCGGTATACCTTCTCGATTCCTCCTCTAATCGAGCGCATAGCCACTGAATTACTCTTCCGACCTTTTCTTTTGCCACAGTTGAGAAGGAACGCTATCATCAGGCAGGTTCCTCTTTCGATCTTCAGCTTTTTTTTTCATTCCCTTCCTTCCTTTGAATTTACCACTCCAGCAAACTTCTTATATGATTGAGTTTTAGATGCCAAGATTTATTTTTGTGGTTGGTGGTAGATGTATAAAGAAATATGTGAATGTAAGTATATATGCTAGTGCTTCTTTATGTAGGTTTGAAGGCCTCTTCAAGCTCATCAGGGCGTGACGAGATAGAAATTGGCCAAGGTATTGCAAAACACCAACTGTCATGCTCATCAGGGCGTGACGGGAAGGTCTCCAAAACTATTATATGCGACCCCTATGCTGGAATGCTATCGAAATTTGGCCAAATTTTTTGGGCTTAACAAACAAAAAAGAGAATGACTTAACATTAAGTTAAATATAAAATATAAAGTTCTAAAATGATGAGTTTATAATTGAATTTGAAGGAGCTTAATAAATATTAATACCATATAAGAGTGAATCAAGTAAAAATGGACTCCATTCACTTAGTTTACCATCAAATGAATGCTTGAGTATGTTGCATTATATGTTGAAACAAATGAGGATTTTCAAGTCAAATGCAAGTGAATCTTGAGGAGGCTGATAATAAACTCACAAGGGACTCATGATAAATCTAAAGTTTAGTGTCTTTTAAATAAATATGAAATTTGATGTAGAGTTAAGAATAAATCGAGATTTAGCTACATGAATATGGATGACTAATACGCTAGCTAATAAACATGAATATGGCTAAAGCAATAAATATTGAAATTAGTATAACTTATTAAAAGTGATTTAAATTTAACACAATCAAGCTTGGAGAACGGATATGAAATTCGATAACTCACCTATGAGAAAATATAGATTTCGATATTTCATCAGCTAACATGAACAAGATTTACCATTGATTATTCTAAATATCAAATTATTGAACAATAACAAGCATTACAAAGCTGCTTGATTAACAAATGAATTATGGTTTAATTCACACTAAACAAGTTGAGAAGTATTGAGAAAGTTTATGTGAGACACATAGTCAATAACTATGAATATAATTCTTACAATGTGTCACTTTAAATGATCTAAGTGAAAATATAATTGGATTTATAATCAAAGTCACAAGACACTTATATTAAGCTTGAGAGCTAACATTCAAATACAAATGCAATTCAAGTATGAATTAAGCAATAAGGCTTATATTTAATAAGCTAAGTTTTAAAAAGGTATAATAGCTTGTTTATGGGTGAGAATGAAAATTGACCATGATGATTAACAGAGATGTAAAATTTTATCAGTGTGCATAAGATAAATAGACCTTTTATTTTGCTATAAAATTAAATATAAGTGAAGCTGCAATATTTTGAATTGGAAATATAAAGTTGAAATATATGCCACTTATCGCTTGATTAAACAAGCAAAAGGCATTAATTAAGGCTTTAATTAAACTCTTTCACATATTATGAAGTAGGATTAAAACTCAAAATTCAATGCTTTAAATTATGCAAGTATTCTTAAAAAATACCCGCATGGTCCCCGACACTATGCCAGATACTTAAATTTAGTGTCTAAGGATGCTGCGCGGGATTCTTCCCGGTTTGGTCTTAGGACCGGGTCCTTGTTAACAAAACCTAAATTCAATAATAATATTATAAGAAGTTCAACTTAGTGAAACATCTCGAAGTTAATTCATCATATATGGATTGATCTAATTATTAAACTAATAGAGTCGACAAGATCTTAAACAATACATCTACCCTGATGATGACTGTGTTGAATGGTGATTTCAACTAGAGGGGATACTTCCATAAAAAAAATTTAATTTTAATTTCAAATTAAACTAACTCAAATTAAGTGTCAAATCAAATGTGAATTCAAATATTTTATTAAGCTACAAATGTCTAAATGAAATTCAATCTATAAAAACTTAAAGCAAAATCTAACCCAATCCACCTTCCGCAATAGTTTGTCGGAGGTGACAAATTAAGAAAGCTCTAGCTCACAAATGAGCTAATGTCAAATCAAGCATTCTATTATGTTCACTCTCAATCAGTCTCATTCCAGTAAAGATGTGGCTCATGTCCTCTAGCTGGCTTGGTAGGCTCCATATATGTAGTTACGAGTCCTCATCGGTGGTTGTGTGGAACCATTATATTATTCGATTCTGGTATGCCCCCCAATGGCAGTTGTGACTGGTACAGTGATAGGGCAAAAAACCCTCTGTTAGTTAAGGTAGACTTAAGCCTTTCTCTTTAGACAAACACCATCCCAGGTCTACAAGGATTTCTTGGATGACGTAAGCCATGTGTTTGCGATAAGGATCTTTCGTTAGGTTGGGTCCCTCCTCTAAGTAGTTGGACGTAATGGCGGATGATAAAACTATGGGATCTAGATCAAGCATTTCATCATAATCCCAACCATCCACTTTAAGTTAAAATGATGAATTTTATAAATTCCAAATTTTAAACTTCACATGCTGCTACTATACGCTACGCATTCAGTGATATAATGACTAACTTTAATCGAAAGTTCTCTCTCACTTATTGAGAGGGATAATTAACTATAAGGGCTTGCTTTATAAAACACAGAACCATCTAAAGTCCTCACAAAATGAGGGCAAAATCTCTAGGTAGTGTCTTATCTACTATTCCATTTGCCTTTTGAAAATTACACCAACACTTTAAATCATACTCTCTTCATTCTGAGAGTGTGAATTTTTGGTGCCCGAGATTTACGGGACAAGATTCTCTTTCCATCTTTGGCTAGTCATATACGTGATATAGTAGCAACAAAATATTTAAAAATTCGAAACAAAAAATGGTGATTTAAATGTGTAATAAATTTGAATTATTCTGTATGAGGCTCTATGTAGAATGAATTATTCTATAGAGTATATCATTATTACACTATTATTTTGTTCTATAGTATCTCCTTTTTTGAGGTAAAAAATAATAATTACTAATTATCTCTATCTTTCACTTTTGCAGAATGGATCTATAGAGCACTCCTTTCACTATTGACTAGGGCATGATTCATCAACACATGAGATGTTAGCTACCATTCAATTTGGTAGCTTATTCTGTTGCAACTCTTAAGTACCCACCCGTGGTGCACTCGTCTGAGGCTATGCTGGAAGGACTTAGTTTACTGAAGCTCATACTCATCATGTTCTCCAACCAACTCAGCAACCAACCACTGTTAAGGAGTTTTCCCGACAGAGAACTTCAATTTTTGAAGTAGTGGGTTAATCTGAAGCACCTGAAAAGAAGAGAATCGTCATTGGGCAAACTGTATCTTCGATGAGTCATGGTATAACTACTTCACCGATTGAACCTTTCGTACTAGGAAAACATGATTATGAAGCTTCCTCATGAGGAAGAAAATTAACTAGAAGACAAAGAAGAAGAAGAAATATTGAGTTGGGAGCTTAGCAGATCCTACTTGAATGACCCAGTGAACAAATAATATTACCACCAGAAGTTAGTATTCCTACCCATAACAACTTTGATAATATAAAATGGGTAAAAAAGAATAGCTCTACTGGTGAGATGAAGCATTCTTTCTAGAATCAACAACGACAAGATCCACCACCACAGAGGAGACAACCTGAAACACTATCCACTAGAATACACAACGTCCTTAAAGTAGCCAAGGACAGAGGCTTAATGGAAAGAAAGTTTCAAAGTCCCGTAGTGATTGGTAATACTGAAGCCCCACCAAGGAGGTTTCCATCTCTTATGGTAACTAGTCATTGAGCCAAGTATGCTTTGCATGGTGAGCATCAGAGCATGACACTTGGATTGCGTGTCCAAGAATCCACTACCGAAAGGTCCCAATAAAAGGGTAAGCAGGTATGGAGGCCAAGGCCTCGTAATGAAATCTTGAAGAAAGAAAGAGGTGTGACATCTAATGCACATATTCAAAAATCCACCTCAAAAATAACTCATCAAAAGTGGATACCTAAAAGAAGGGATATCACTGATAAAAGACATGATGGTCGACACCCTGGAGAATCCTCTAGGGTATCCCATCATCGATTAGATTCACCCCCACAAGAGAAGGTTGACTTTGATCGTAGTCCTTTAATGGAAGAAGTGTTTGTTTTGTACACTAAACTAGAGCTCCACTGAAAATGTCGATCATAAATTCATGTGCAAAAGAAGGAGATGAAAAGGACATTATGGAAGTGGAAGTTGTCTATATGAACAGGGATATAGATAAACTTTCTGCTCAATACCATCAACAACAATATGGATCCAAGGAACCTGAATCTGAATTCGATGTTTATGAAGAAGAGCCTTCACAAAACCAAGTAGAAGATGGATCTTCAATCTATGCTAAAGAGGAAGAAGAAGAAGATCAAAATGAAAAGGAAGTTATGGGATTTGAAGCAATTTATATGGTTGAAGCAGAAAATGATCAACCTGGTATATGCTTTTATAGTCAGTGTCATCATTTAGCCCCAACAATAACTATCCCTATAAATGCACAAGGAAAAGGATAGTCAAGTTCTTCCCCTAAAGATGAGTAGAGTAGAACAACAAAAAATAGAAAGAGGAAGAAGAAGATGATTGATTGGTGGCTAGAGAGCAAAGAGAAATGCAGCATCAAAAGGAAGTCAAAGATAAAGAAATTGCACAGCTTGGTACCAAGATGAATGATATGATGGTACAAATGAATATCATGATGGGCATGTTGTAGAAGAATATCACATCAAATGTAGAACCTATTTCCTCTGCTAATCAACAAGTAGCTAATAATATAACCTTTATACCACCGCTGATCGCAAGCTCTACAAGACATGTTATGTGCAGGGAGGAGGTGAATCAATAGCTCTTCAACCTATAATTCAAAATGTAGCTAGAACAAGAGCATAACTACTCAATTGGAAATAATAATTAATGAAAAGATAAAGGCATTTATAGTTTTAGAACAGGCTAAAAAATTGGTGAGTAAGGGTCGCCTTTACCCAGTTGAATATGATCAAGTGTCATACCCAAAAGGCTACTCAATACTGAAATTTAATATTTTTAGGGGGTATGGTAATCCAAAATAGCATATAGCCCAATTCAAAGCTACTTGTGGTAACACTGGAGGGAATGATGTGCTGCTCTTCTGGTTTTGTCAAGACGGTCTGTTTTTGAGTTATGAATTGTCGAATGATTCGATTAAAACCTTCGTTGAGATAGACACAATGTTCATGAAAAGCTTTGCTAGTGCAACCGAAATGATAATGATCGCTGACCTTGCCTTATTAAAAAAGAGAAAAAGATGAGTCAGTGATAAAATTCATAACTCGTTGGCATAACCTAAGCATAAAATATGAATAAAAATTGGAGAAAAAATATGCGATCCAACTGCTAATGGGCAATATGGATGATAAAATGATACCATTTTTATGTATGACATCAATTACAACATTCCAGGACTTGCTTGATAGGGTGGCCAAATTTAAATAGCTAAATCGCCCTAAGTCTGAAATCTATACAGATAAATCAAAGAGAAATAAACCTTCAAACTCAAGAAGAAATGAAACTAATGCCGCTTCCTATAGCTCAAGTGGTAAAAAATGAGTAATCTATAATGTAGATAAAAGAAAATAGCCAATGTACAATGATGATAAAGGAAAGAAGCTTGTCCATTCTAATCCACAGCCAAAATTAGTATTGGGAGGCAATGATAAACCTCAGACTTTTCCAAGTGCTGGAGAGAGTCCAAAACAAGCAATAAGAGATGATTAGTGAATGCGGCCATATCTTAAAGAAAAGATGAACAAAGAATATTCCTTTAGAAGGGACATTGTGGCTAAATTATTTTGATAGGCAGTCAAAGCTGGTCTATAATTACCAGAAATTAAAAGGCCTAAAGAAGCTGATCAAGTAAATAATCTTAATTACTATCCATATCATCGGATGATCAGCCATCATATTGAATATTATTATGTCGTCAAAGATTAGCTAGAAAGGAAGTATCAATGAGGTGAATTTACATTATTTGATAGTGTTCTAGTCAACCTGAAAAGAGAGTCTATATGGATGATTATGTCCTCTTCTGTATCATCCATTAAAGATAAAAAGATAGAAAAATTAGTTTAAATTGAAGAATGGGAAACAATAGTCTCTAAGAAGATCGTGAAAATATTGAAGCAGCTAAAAAGTGTCCCTAGTGTTAAGCGAAAATGATCACTTGAACCTATATTGGACTTAAAAGAGATGCCTAAACCAAGTATTTGGGCTTCTCAGTGGCATTTTGATAAGGCTACCTTATTATAGCATGAGGAGCAGTCTACTAAACATAGGCCTTATATATCAAAGAAGCTAACTAAGAAAAAGAAGAGCAAGAAGAAGAATATAACTCAAAAGATTATTAATAATTTAGAGGAGTATCATGAGCCAACAAGACAACCATTTAGGCTTGCAAACTTTATGCCTAAATTTCATATTGTTGAATTGGATGAAGAAGATAATGGTGAATCTTGTCTAATAGAGACATGCTAAATCATTTATGTGATATCAGATGTTCTTCAGCATCTGTCACTCCAAAATATCCAAGGTAGTCAGATAGACTTGACCAGCCCATCAAAATTCTTATCAGGAAAGCAAGAAGAGCCTGAGGAGTTAACGTCTAAATTTTGTTTAATGACTCATCAAAAAGATAATAGTTCAGATGAAGATTTATGTTTTCCTAATGGAGAAGAGTCGAACTCATCGATATCATCACGTATGAAATGTATGAAGTTGAAAAATGAGTCTAGCCTTTTTTAATCCTAATAAGAAGTGAATTTGAAGAAACTACCTCTTCAGAAGAATCTAAGCAAGACAAGGTGATTCAAGTTCAATTAAGAAGTAGTAAAGTCTTACCACCATCATCAATGAAGAGGAATTCAAATAAAGATAAAGGCAAACAAATCAAAGTCAACGAAGATATCATTCCCAAAAATCCTAGAATAATGCCTAAATCAAGTGAAAAGATTATAATATTCTATCACATATGAGAAAGATCCCACACTGATGTGGCTCTCTTAATGTTAAAAGACCTTTGAGAAACTTTGACATGCCCTCGAGATCGGAGAGTTATGAAGCTTACTTTGCCAAAAATGTATGATCAATCATACTAACTCCCAAGATCTATATTTTCAAGATCTTATGTTGAGAATAGTAGATCACAATCGTCCTCTATATGCTACCTTAGAGAGTGATGGCATCCTGATCAACTGAATTCTAATTGATCTGGGTTCTTCTATCAATCTTATGAGTATAAAAGTATTAAGAGGATTATCACTTGATATCCAACATCTTGGGAAGGATAAGTTAATTGTTCATGCTTTCAATGAGAAAGGGTAGAAAACCCTGGGTTCTTTTACTCTCTAACTCAAGTTTCAGGATTTGTATACAGAAGCCAAGTTTCATGTAATCAATGCTGATACATCTTTTAGAGCTCTCTTGAGTTAGCTATGGCTGCATGAGTATGGTATGGTCCCATCAACTATGCATCACTGTACGAAGTACCTAAAAGATGGAGAAGAGTTTAGAATTCTTGGTAACCTACAACCGTTATCTGTCCATGAACCAAAGATTTATGAAGATTCAAAATATTTTATCTCTAAAGAGCCTAAACTAACAAAGCCTCTTGAGGCAGTAGCATCCACTTCAAGAACTAAAAAACAACTTCATAAGGTGAAAGAGCAGAAGCAAAAAAGAAATAAAGAAGGAAATGTCGACTCTCCCTAAAGCACTTGATTTTACACCTAAATCAAGAAGATCAGTTCCTCACATGGGAAGTGACACACAAGAAGAAGAAAATATTTCTGTCAAACTTAAGAGAACTTATAAACTTTCAAGAAAGATAAAGTATGAAATAAGTGATTCTGATTCTGACTATGATTTTGAATCTACTTATGGAAATAGAGTTCAGATGGTCACATCAAGAAGGATAACTCATTTGGCAGTGTTAGAGGACTCCTTCAAAATTATACCCATCCCTCAGAAGTACTTCAAAGAAATCACTCCATTAGAGGCTCATAATATTGAAGAATTGATAACATTCTATGTGTCACTGTTGAGTGAGAGTGGCAGAACAGTAACTCTATTTTATAAATCAAGTATCTCGATACAATTTTGATCTACTACTCATGAAAATTTTTGATGAGAAGTGCCAAGAATACCAATATACTATCCAAATTGTGAAGAATGGTGCATAAGCTTGAAATTCATATTGGAACTACTAAACATAAAACTCAAATCTTTAACGATGTATGTGGAGCCAAAAGAAGTCCTCAAGCAACATGAAGAAGTGATAAGTTTATCACTAAAGTCTTGAGTTCATCCACAAATTTCATCAAAATAAAGTTTGTTATAATGTAATAGAAAAGAGTGAAGAAGATGATCTTTATGAAATTCTTATTACAAATAATGATGAAGTAAAAGCCAAGCCTGCACCTGAAGAACTCGAAGATGGTGGAAAAATGACTACTATGGTTGAACTCAGAAAAATCAACCTAGGAGCTGAGGATGATCCCCGTCCAACTTTCGTTAGTGTCCTTCTACCTAATGAGTAAGTTGAAGAGCTAAAAATGCTACTTTATGAATTCAGGGATTATTTTGCCTAGATATTTTCTAGAATGCCTGGCTTAACCCCTGATGTAATAGTTCATAAACTTGCCATTAAACCAGATGCGATGGCTATTAAACAAACTCCTAGGAGAATGAGATTGAAGATTGAAGAACAGGTAATTGTAGAAGCTAAGAAGCTAATCAAAGTAGGCTTCATCTGAGAGGAGAAGTATGTAGATTGGAATGCCAACATTATCTTAGTTAGAAAGAAGAATGATCAAATTCGTGTCTGCATTGACTTTCAGGACCTAAATAAGGCGTACCTAAAAGATGACTATGGTGTTTATTTTTTTCAAGATGAGGGTTAGGACACCATGTAGATCCATAGATGTACTTATTAGGGTGATCGGGTATGATATTGAGGAATGATGTACTATCTTAAGAGATAAAAGTCACCATCCTACAATGGACTTAATCACCTAATAAGGATTCCTAAGGACAATGGATCTTCAAATGTACCAAAGATCTTTCCCCTATTTTACATGAAAAAGTAAAGTAGGGTTTACTTTAAATCGGGTTCGTTAAGTTCCCTATGGAGGCAAGCCCCCATAGTTAATTACATCATAAGGAATGAGATACTTTAAGAATACTCTCGATTATGGAGAATGATCATTGTCTCAAAAGATTTCAAAGATATAGCTATCAACAAATTGGTTATTTTGGGAAAATCAAGTGGGATTGATCAAAAAAAGGGAGTTATTATTGAAACAAAAGGGGGATGAGTAGGCAATGCTCATGATACTAGAAAACCTAGTGAGCATCCCAAACAATCCTATGGTTGCATTTTATATTTTTGAAATTAAGGAGAATTATTTGTTTGGATTAAATTTTTATTAGAAATCTAGGACATACAATTCAACAACACAAGATTGCAGAAATGCCTAAGAGGTGAGAATTTATGCTTGTAGCCCATAAAGGGAAATTGTGACCTCATTTCCTAAATCTTGGGAGCTTTGGGGAGGGCCAAGGAATAACCTAAATCTAAGGCAAAAAATGGGTATATGGTTTACTTCCACAATAGAGGATAAACCACCCAACTGTTGGACTTACAACCACCTTGGGGGTGGCCGCCAACTAACTTCTCCTATGATTTTAAATACATGTAGGCAAGTCTTTTGCTTTACAAGATAGCTAGGCTGTTGTTTATTTATAAAAGAGACTAAATTTTTAAACACACTCCCTAAGAGACTAGATTATGAAGGGCATGAGTAATGACTTAATCTAATGCCAATTTTGTCAAGTTTTATTTTAATTTTTAGATATTTTTATTTGACACAAGCAATGGGATTTTATAGAAGATTAATTATGGGCCAAAATTAGAAAAAATGAGGTGTGTTTCCACCATGGCTCTCAAAGGTCAAGCCATTTTGACTAGCAAAGGTGGAAGCCCTCCATTAGGAAGAGTGAAGTAATATATTTTGTGCATGATGTGATACATACAACATCTAGCTAAGGGGTTGCTAAATCTTTTATTATCTGATTTATGTCTTGTTTTGGTGAGTTATTTAATTTTAATTTTAGTTAATTAATTGGATAGAAAACTTATTTTTCCTTAAGAGCCTAATAGCATCCAGGCCATTCATCAAACAATAAAGAAATTAGGGAAATCATGCCATCCTAATTGCCCAATCATAAACAAAATATCAATCAATTTATAAAATTAGCGCAAAAGAATAAAATGCCGATGTGGTCGGGCTCCACCGCACAAGCCCAAAAAAAAGGGTAGCCAAGCTCTACCCTTATACAACTTAGATTACAAATTAATAATTACAATTAAGAAGAAATTTATGTTATGGGGGTATTCATTCTTTATTTCTTCATTTCTTATTTTCTTCGTTTCTTTCTTTCTTCATTTCTTTCTTTCTTCATTCCTTTTCTTCTTTTGTCTTGATTGGAATATGGTTGCTCCGAAGACATCACATGGTACATAAGACTTGGTCTTATGACCAATGTGCATCCTAATCTCCCATAACATTCATTCCAAATCTTAATTGCAAAAATTACATCAAAATGAGAAAGATAAATTTAACTAAACTTGTAAAATATAAATTAACTAAACATCACACAACCAGCAGTTATATGAATAAATTGGACTTAGACTTAGCCACACATGGGTAAACATGTCCTAGTTTGGATCATGCTTAGGGGTATAAGCAACCTGCACAGTAAAAATATTTATATTTTTATTACATTGCTTCTTAAGCACAATCCATTGTAGAAGACATGATTAGGATCACCTACCATCGTCCTACTACATACACCCTAACATCCAATCTAAAAATATTATATCACAAAATAAATCAAGCATAAAACTATGCATCGCCCTAACATAGAGCTAGAAATAATGACTTAGCCTAATGTGTGTGTTATTTAAGGCTTGTGTGGCATGTCTTAGCTAGGCTTTAAGGTTGAAATTTTCTAACTGTGAAGGATTCAATTTAGAGGGTGGTTTCATTTTAAGTAATTTAGTTGATTTATCAATTTTATTTGATGATTTGATTTGGTTTAAAATAACCTACATTTATTTACTAAATGTTGTAAAGAGAAGAAAAGAGGAGACAACTTCTTTTTCATCCCTACCTTAAGTAATTCCTAAGGTAGATTCATTAATGATTTTCCTTTAGTGAATGTTTTATTATGTATTATTATTAAATCCTAAGTTTAGATTTCTAAATAGTCTTATTCAATAAGAAAAGGCCTCTATGATTAATTGGGGTGAATTTTATCATATAACACACACCCATTTATTTCTTTCCCTATGCCATGCATATGAATGATCCTAAGCATATATACATGCAATGTAAATTTTTTTTGCACACTTTGATGGTGAATGCTAAGAGACATGATTTGGAAATTTGAATATCCCATGAATGCATGTATTTATTATATAGAAAATAAGGACTCTTTTATCTATTAATCAAATGCACATCCAAATGTGTAAAATATATAAGTGAGTACGTCGCCATTATTTTCTACACCTGGGGTATAAGGTACAAGACCTACTTAAGGCTACTTAAAGCCTCATAGCCTTAGGATGTCCAGACTAATATACCACTTTTCTTAAATACATGTAAATGTACAAAAGAAAGCAAATGGCAAAAGATTATGTTTGATTTAGTTATACAATTTACATGTATAAATGTGAATATCCTTCTTAAGTCATAATATAGAAATGCATAGGAATAAATTTAAGCAAGTTTTTTGTTCTTTTCAAAGGAACTATACACTTTGCAAATCTTATTCAAATCCATGTTAAGAGAAGACACATCTTATGCCATAATCACATGTAAGCTTATAAGTACTTATAAGTAGCATCACTTCCTTCATAATTTTTTATTTATAATTGTTGATTTAATAGTGATAATAGCCATTCATATTCTTAACTTTAGCAAAAACATGCAATTTGACATAAAGGAAACATTTTCTTTATTTGATTTTTCAAAAGAAATGAATGCATGATTTCATATGGCAAACAATATTTAACATGATTGGAAAGAAATAAAGGGATGTAAACACATGACTTCATTCACCCTAATTACTTCCTAAGGATAATCATATAAAATGGGATTATTTAAAATGAATCAAAATTCTTTAAATAGATTTTTATTTTTTTGGATTTGATTTGATTAAGAAAATATGAAGAGGGTTTGCTAGTCCTAATCTATTTCCCACATGTGTGAATCAATTTAGTTTAATTTTAGAATAATTAGGTTGATTTTGTGTTTTGGTTAGGTTAAGATATGAATTAAATCCATTAATTTCCCCTTATCTGTACCACTTTAACATAATTATTCTAGTAATCATGAGCCAACATATGATATGCAATCACATGGAATTTTAATCAACAAATGCACCTAAAAAGTAAAGGGGCCTAATGCAATTGGCTCACAATTATTGATTAATTAAGCTAAATAGTTTAATTAAGTACTTTCATAACCATCCTAGACATGTAGTTTGACTATAATGTTCTTTAAAGCCTCTTAGATTATTGAACACCTAAGAATCTACCCAAGAATTAAGTGATTAAGTTTTGGAATGATTTGGTTTTGAGTTTGGTTAATTAAACCATTAATAAATTGATTAAGTCATTGATTAACTTGCAAATTAATTAAGTGTTTTCAAAATGAAATGAACTTTGGGAAAAAGATTTGGAAAATAAATTCTAATCACATTCCTTAAGTCCATTCACTGATTCATGATGATTAGCAAGCTTAATTAATGGATTTATCACTTTTTAATAGGTTAATTAATCACTTAATTAATTAAGAGAGTGATTAAGGGTGAATTAAGCAATTCCCTTAATTAATCCAATAATAAATTCTAAGAAAATTATGAGAGGCAGAGGTCATCCAACTAATCAACCGTAGGAAGTGTGGTGAAATTTTTATATTTCTAAAGAAAAAATATACTTCCCTCTTCACTCAATGCAGAATAAAGTGAAGATAGAAATATATATATTCTTTTTATGCAATTTTGACACCATGTAGATTTGCAGATGTTCTTATTGAGGGTGATCAGGTACGACATTGAGGAGAGGTGTACTATCTCAAAAGATAGAAGTCACAACCCTACAATGGACCTAATCTCCTTAACAAGGAATTTTAAGGACAATGGGTTTACGTATGTACCAGAGATTCTTCCCCTACTTTACATGAAAAAGTAAAGTATGGTTTATTTTAAATCGGGTTCATTAAGTTCCCTATATGGGCAAGCCCCCATAGTTAATTACATCTTAAGGAATGAGATCCCTTAGGAATACTCTCGATTAAGGTAAATGATCATTATCTCCAAAGATTTCAATAAGTAGGACTATCAATCGATTAGTTTATTTTGGAAGATCAAATGGGATTGATCAAAGAGAGAGAGAGAGTTATTCATTGAAGCCAAAGGAAGATAAGTAGGAGATCTGATGCTGCTGAAACATAAACTATCATATGGTTGGGTTTACATTTTTGAAATTGATTTAATTTATTTGTGTTAAATTTTTCATTAGAAATTTTGGGCTTATGATTCCACAACATATGATTATGGAAATGCCTAAGAGATGAGGATTTATGTTTATGGTCCATGGAAGAGAGAAGAAACCTCAGAACATAAATCTAGGGAGCTTTGGCGAGGGCCAAAAGCACAACCTAAATCTAAGGCAAAAATGGGTATTTGGTTTGCCTCCACAAGAGAGGACAAACCACCTGATTGCTTGGACTTACAACCGCCTAGGGGTGGCCAACAATAAACTCCTCCTATGGTTTTAAATTCATGTAGGCAAGTCATATGCTTTATGCAAGATAGCTAGGCTGTTATTTATTTAGAAAGAGACTAAGTCCTTAAACTCACTCCCTAAAGAGACTAGATCATGTAAGAGTATGCTTCAAATGACCTAAATATAATGCAAATCATATTACATTTTATTTTAATTTTTGGATAATCATTTGACTCAGGCTTATAGGATTCATATGCCTAATGCATGAGAAGTAAGATTATTGGCCAAAAATCGAAGGGAGGAGGTGTGTGTTTCCACCATGGCTCTCAAAGGTCAAGCCAAGTTTTTTTGAAAAAGGTGGAAGCCCTCCAATCAAGAGTGAAAATAATATGCATTTGTGCATGATGTTACAAAAGAAATACTCATCCAGCTAAGGGGTTGCTAATTCTTTTATCTTGATTTTAGCCTAAGCTTTAGGTGAGGTTATGAGTTCTTTATTTTTATTTTTTAATTATTAAATTTGGTAGAAGATTTATTTTTCCCTAAGAGCCTAATCCACATCCAGGCAATACATCAAACAAGGAAGAAATTAGGAAAAAGATTCCATCTTAATGCACAAGCTAAACAAATCATCAATCAATTTATAAAGCTAATAAAAAGAATAAGAGGTCATTTATGGTCGGGCACCACTGCACAAATCCGAAAACAAATTGAGCAGCCGAGCTATACCCTTATACAACCCAGATTATAAATAAATTAAGTGCAACTAAGCAAGGAATTCAATGTTATGGGGGTCTTCAAGCTTCATCTCTTCATTCTTCTTTTCTTCTTTCTTCTTTAGTTCTTTCTTTTAGATGGTTAGAAGATGGTTTCTCCAAAGGTTTCATATGGTACATAAGATGTAATCTTATGACCAATGCTCATCCTAATCCCCATAATAATCATTCTAAAATCCTAATTACAAAAATTACATGAAAAGGAAAAGTAAATATAGCTAACACTTGTAAAATAGAAATTAACTAAACAAATCACACAAATCCCAAGCATGTATATTAGACTTATCACCCCACACATGGGTGACTAAGTCCATCTGGCTTATTGGATTATGCTTAGAGGTATAAGCACTTGGACAACAAAATTATTTATATTTTTATTTATTACAATGCCCCTTAAGCACAATCCCCTACATAAAATAATGATTAGACTAAATCATCCTATCATTCATTCTATGCACATTCACCCTAACATTCAAACTAAAATATATATCATAAAATAAAAGTGAACATGAAACCATGCACTGCCCTAACCTAAAGCTAGAAGTGGGGACCTAGTCTAAAGTGTGTGCTTTTAAGGTCTGTGTGGTATGCTTAGCTATGGCTTTAAGTTAGAATTTTCTAAGTGTGAAGAATATTCAACTTAGAGGAGGGTTTCATTTAAGTGGTTTAGTTGTTTTGGGTTGATTTTATTTTATGTTTTGATTGGGTTCAAGTGAATCCTACAATTAATTACTAAGTTGTAAAGAGAGGGAAAGAGAAGAGAACTTCTCTTTCCTTCCCTAACCTAAGTAGTTTCTAAAGTGGATTCATGTTTTAGTTTTATTTAGTGAATGTTTTATTATGTGTTTTAATTAATCCTAAGTTTAAATGAACTCAAAACAAACCTATTCAAAAAGAAAAGCATTTTAAGATTAAATAAAGTGAGTTAATATCACAAAACACACATCACTTCATTTCTTTCCCAACATGTATAACATGCATATGAATGAATCCTAAGCATATCTATATATACAAAATGGGAATGTTCAACATACTATATGATGCATGCTAAATAGTTTATTTAAGAAAATTTGAATGCTTATGATACATGATTTTCATTAAGTAGAAAAAGGGTCTCTTATCCAATTTTCACATGCACATATGAATGTATGAAAGGCATAAGTGAGTACGATGCTATTGTTAACCGGGGGTGTAAGGTACAAGACCTACTTAGGGCTACTTAAAGCCTCACAACCGGGGTTGTCCAAACTAAGATACCACTTTCCTTAAATACAAGCACATGTACAAAAGAAATAAATGGAAAAGAAAGAATGCAATAGTTGGTATTTATTTTATTTTAGTTTGTTTATGAGTATTGTGTTATTTTCAAATGAACTATACACTTTGCCAAATCCTATTCAAAACTATATCAAAAGAGAAGAGAAGGAAAACTACACTCATCACATCCTTATATTTTACTTAGATGCAAGCTTATAAGTAAGATATAAGTAACACACTTTCAGTTTTGATAATTGATTCATATATTTTGAAAATAATTTAGATTTATTAGTGATAATAGGCACTTATATTCTTATTTTAGCCAAAACATGCAATTTGACATAAAGGAAATATTTTTATTTTAAATTTGATTTTTGAAAAGCATGAATGTATAAAATCATATGACATAGACATTTAACATGTTAGGAATGAACTAAAGTAATGAAAGCGTGTAAACACATTCACCTTAATTAATTCATAAAGACAATCTTATGAAATAAGAAAGCTTAAAGCAAATCAAAGTTTATTTAATGTGATTTTTGTTTGATTTTAAGTTTGATTTAATTTGGAAAATGTGTAGTGAGTTTTCTGTTCCTAACCCATTCCCACATATGCTTGATATTTTTGTTCAATTTTAGGTGATTAGATTTATTTTATATTTTGATTAGGTTAAGGTATGAATTAAGCACATTAATTACCCCTTACCTACACCACCTTAGTATAGTTAATCAAATAATTATAAGCCAATGGGATGATATAAAACCACATAAGGAATTTAAATCAGTAATGCACCTAGGAGGAAAAGGGTCTAATGCAATTTGGCTCATGATTAATGATTAATTAAGCTAAGGGGTTTAACTTAAGTAATTTCAAAACACTCCTCACACATATGAGTTGAATTTTAATTTCCTTAATTGTACTTAGGCTCATGAATACCTAAGAATCTACCCATGAAGAATTAATTGTGTTCTGGAAAGTTTTAGACTTTTATGAAATTAATTGAGGGGATAATTAGTGAATTAATCTTTAATTAAGGTTAGATTAAAGAATAAAGGGGGTTTAAGAAATATCTTAAGGAGAGTATCCCAAAATTATTCCCTAAACCTCATATTCACTTAATCAAAACTTAATTGGCTCAATCAGAGGGTCAAATCACTAATCATACCCTTAATTAAATCTAATTACATTAAGGGAGTGATTAAGGAATGAACTAGAAATTACCTTAATTAAGGCACAAATAAATCCCATGAAAATTAGGGGAGGTAGAAGACATCCCTCTAATTACACCCAAGAAATTTGGGATTACTCAGTGGATTAATTGAGGTAGTAAGATTAACATTCCAATAAAATTTAAAGAAAATAACTACAATCAAAATAAATTTTAAAATATTCTATGTTCAATTATCTTTCTAATGCAATTTATTTCATATTTTTCTAATTTTTCTATGTTGAGATATGAATTTTAGAAACTTAGGTGATTAATTAGAATTTTTAAATCTCTAATTAAATATTCGCCACACACGCTGATGCAGCATGCACTTTACACACATCGTAGTTGGATTAGATGCTTAATCAATCACATCGTAGCACCACTTGGATGTGGTGTTACTCGCTTTCCCCTCAGCCATTTGATCAAGGATCGAACGACTGAGATTAAAGCTGCGGATTTGAGGGAGAAAAATAAATATATTATGGGTTTTAATCTCACCCATCCATCCAAAATGCATGGATGGATGGCTAGAGATCCATCCCTATAATTCCCTGGGAAAGGGGATCCGTCCATCTTCTAGGCCATGATCCGATCTCGATTGAGCTTAGATTGGGCTAGAATTTGGCCCACACCTTCATCATGCATCCTAGATCACATATAACGATCAAAATCCTATGCCATGAAAATTTCTTTCACAAAACTCCAAACCACATCGAATTTAAGCTCGAAAAATGGCTAACCTCACCGGAGGTGATCAATAGTGCTTGATTCCCTTAGAGAAGCTTTGTATGGTTGAGACGATGCTTTGCTGAAAGTTTGAGGGGTTGAGGTTGAGTAACTTCTCCTATGGACTAACTCCTCCTGCAATTGAGCTCGGCTTTGGTCTAGAACACTCTTCCTCTACCTTTGGAGCTTGGGAAAGAGTTTGGGTGAGTTTGATTGAGCTCATTGATGGACTTGCAAAAGAGATTGCAATGATTTTGAGTGTGGAGTAAGTTGGCAATCAAGTTGAGCTCCCCTATTTTCAATGTATGGCGAGAAGATGAATTTCAATCTCCCTAAAGCTTAGATAACTTGCAAATGGCTCCTCTAGCTTCTTAACACTAATGGCTCCCTTGAATGAGAGTGAATTGGAGTATATCTCCCGGCAATCAGATGATTGATCAAGGAGAAGCAATTTTGATCAATTTCCCTAATTCAAATTTGTTAGGCTTTAAGATGTTCTTGAATTCGGTTTTGGCCAAGTGGAATGGTGAAGTGGCCATATGCTTCAATTGAGTGGGAAGAGGTTTACCATGTGGCCATTTCCATGCACATGGTCCATTTGGACATTAGGTTGGGTTTGGCTAACCCAAACCCATTGGGTTAGGTGCACTACACTCCCTAGTGTTTACTTGATCCACTAAGAGAGTGCCAAGTGAGTATGAAGAGGATTTGACCAAATTCCAAGTGGAATTGGCCAAAATTTACCCTATGGCCTAGGGGTAAAATGATCATTTGGCTGGTTTTTGAATTTAGGTATGTTGAGAAAATAGGTTTGACCAAGTTTCATTAGATTTGAAGTTCATTTGGTATGGTTTGGCTCAAATTGACCCATTTAGGTCAAAATGGATCAACTTAGGTCAAATTGACCAATTGGTCAAATTTGGTCAAACCAAGGGTTGGGTTAAGTTCATATGACCATTTGGAATGTTTTGGTGGTTTTGGTTTGATTCAATTTGGTTTAGATTTGAATTTGGTTCATAAGATTTCATTTAGGTCAAATGGGTCAAGTTGACCAATTTGACCCATTTGACCTGAGCTAGGTCTTGGGTAGGTTTAGGTTTGGTTAGTCATATGAAGTGGATTGGTATCTTTGTTTCCAATCAATTTTGGTTAAGTTTGAATTTTCAATATGGCCTTTAGGTCAAGTTGGTTTAAGGTCAATTGGGTTAGGTTAGGTCTAGTTAATTGAGGCTTTGGTCAAATTAAATAAGTGATTTAGAATGAACTTAACCCATTGGTTTCAATCAATTTAGCTTAGATCAAGTTTTGACATTTTGATTTTTTTTGATCAAGTTGGGTCAACTTGGGTCAAGTGGCCAATTGGGCTAGGTTAGGCTCAAATGTTGACTTGGTCAAGTTCAAACATTGGTCATGAATTAACTTAGATTAATGGTTTCAATCATTTGGCCTATGGTGGATTTTTTAGGTTGGGTTTCATTTTGGCTAAGTGTTGACTTGGTCAACCCCTTTTTGACTTTATTTGACCTAATTTGAGTGATTGATCATCTCATGATGATTTTTGATCATGATGAGAGGCTTAGGTGAGTTTGATTCAATCCAATTTGGTTAGGATTAGAATTTGGCTCATAAGGGTACTTTAGGTCACTTTGGTCAAGTGAACCTAAGTGGGTCAAATGGCTTGGTCAATTTTAAGTTTGATTGAACTTACATTTGAACTTATGATTAAAATATAAATCCATTTGCAAGTGGTTTAAAGTCAAATGGGTTTTGATTCATTTGACAAATTCAAGTTCAAAGAGTGAACATAAAATGGATTTTGGCTCGATTTTTGATTTGAGTTTTGATTTGGTGATTGAAGTTTGTATTTATATTTGGGTTCATGATTGAAGGATTGAAAAAAAAATTAAGAATTTGGCTTGATTTGAAGTTGATTTGGCTAAGTTCAAGGAAGACAGTTTTGATTGAATTTGACTTGAATTTTGGATTTGGTTTGTTTATATTTCATTTATATATGTGAATATAAATGAGAATAAAATGAGTCATGAGAAAATTTCATGATTTTGAAGTGATTTGAAGATGATCTAGACTAAGTCCTTAAGATGGAAATTAAGGACTTAGAAAAGATTTTGAATTTGGAATTTCAACTTGGAATTGAATCATGGATTTCAACCATGGATTTCAATCATGTGGCATTGATTTGAGTTTGGAGAAAATCAATTAGGCTAGAATTATTTAGGTTTGATGTTGATTTGATTTAGAGTTTGACTTGAAGGAAAGAAGTAAGGAGAGTGGTTCAAGTTATAGAGTAGGTAGATTTTCCTAACACCCCTAAGGCATGACCTACTCCTATGGCTAACTCTTCTAAGTCTCTAGGGTTAGGTTGAGTGTCCACCTAATCACTAGACGTGTCTTAGGACTAAGGATCTCTTAAAGTCTAAGAGGAGTCCTATGTCTAAGATGGAGGGGTTGAGAACTTATTCTAAAAATGAGGTAAAAGAATTAATTGCTAAGTAATTAAGTAGTAATAAACATAATTACATTCCCAATAAAACCCAAATTGAGTGAAAGCTATTATTCAAAATTTTATCTTAATTTTATATTTCTCTAATTATCTTTAAAATGAACTTAAGTTTGTATTTTTTTGGATTTTTCTATATTTAGTTTTGAATTTTGAAAGTTTCAGCATTAAAAATGAATTAATTAGAGCTAATTAACCCCCTAATCCCATCGGGTATGCGTGGTGGCACGCTTTTGCTTTTGTGATGGGATAGGTTATTTAAGTTGTCACATCCAGTGAGCTGGTGATGGAATCTTTCTCCATGCCATCCGATCTAAGATGATAGATTTAATCCCATGATTTAGGCTAAATTAGAGAGGATCTATCGTGATTTAATCACCAACCCAATCATGCGAGAATGAATGGTGTGTGATCATCTTCCCGGCGGCGAGATGGATGTCCATTGATTATCTCCACCTATATCGATAGAGTTCAAACTCACACCTTGGGAAGCACAAGCAAGTGATTCAACAGTCAATATCTAATGGGATTACAATTCCCTTCATAAAGGATCAAGCAATTTTTATCTTAGGATCTATTTTGAACAATACCTCGTCGGAGGCTATCACCAACACTTCTAACGGAGGAGGTAGCTTCGCTTGGTAGAGACAAAGCCCTGTTGAAGGTATCAAGCTTTGATTTGAAGTGGATTGTCTGGTCAAGCTCCCCAATGGAAATCTTTGATCAAAGTCCTCCTTCTCGTGGCTTGGTGACTTGTGAAAGAACTTGATTGAGCTCGATGAGGTCCCTTGATGGTGCTTGCAAGAGTAATTTGGACTTGATGGAGAGTTGAGTGAGTTGGAATTTGGATTGGCCTCTTCTATTTTGGCTTGAGCAAAACTGAGAGGGAGAAACTGGGGAGAGCTCGAGAATGCTTGCCAAGGCTTGGAGAAGCTTGCTTTATATTCTTAGAGCTTAATCAAATTCAGTCCTCTTCATTTGAGTGAGAATGAGGGGGAGTATATCTCCCCCTCCTTGGATCAGATGGTGAAGACTATAAATGTCATTTTTGATTAATGGAGGAGATTGGCTGATAGGTTTGGGTTGTTTTAATCCCATGTGATTCATTTTTAGTGGAGGAAGAGTGAGTGCCCATGTGCTAGGTGAGTGTCTGGGTGATCCAAGTGGTCAGTTCCCATTGGAGGGGTCAGTTTAGCCTTAGGTTGGGTCATGGTTGACTCAAACCCATTAGGTCATGTTCACCACCCTCTTTGGTGTCCATGTGGACTATTAAGAGGATGATAAGTGTCCTTGACAAAGAATTGGCCAAATTCCAAGTGGATTTGGCCATAGGTTACCCTTGACCCAAGGGTAAAATGGTCATTTGGTCCTTTTTGATTTGGGAAGATTTGAAATGATTCAAAATAGGTTGGGCCAAATTTCAAGAGATTTGGAGTTCATTTGGTTTGAATTAGTTCAATTTGATCCATCAAGTTTGGTCAATTTGGGTTAGGTTGACCAATTGGTCAAATTGGGTCAAACCATGGTTAGTCAAGTTTAAATGATCATTTAGAGCCTATGTATTATTGGTTTGGTTCAATTTGATTTATATTTGGTTTTGATTCATTTAGGTTCATTAGGTTAATTGGGTTAAGTTGACCAATTTGACATTTGACCCAATTGGGTTATGGGTTGGTTTAGGCTTGGTTGATCATATGAAATGTATTGCAAGCTTTGGTTTTAATTAATTTTGGTTTGGTTTGATTTCAAGTTGATTTGACCTTTCACATCAAGTTGGGTTCATGGTCAATTGAGCTAGGTTGCGTCTAGTTGGCCAATTGAAGCTTTGGTCAAGTTCAACATGTGATTTAGAATAAATTTGACCCATTGGTTGCAATCAATTTGGCTTAGATCAAGATTTGACCTATTTTAACTTTTTAGGTTAATTTGGGTCAACTTGGGTCAAGTGGCCAATTAGGTTTGGTTTGGCTCAATTGATGGCTTCATCATGTTCAATCATTGATTAAGGATTGGATTAGATCAATGGTTTCAATCAATTTGGCTTATGGTAGATTTTGGCTAGTTTGGGTTTCATTTGGGCTAAGTGTTGAATTAGTCAAAGGCTAGGTTTGACTTGGTTTGACCCAATTTGATTGGTTGATCATCCTAGGATGATTGTTGCTCATAATGTGAGGCTTAGATGGGCTTAGTTCAGTCCAATTTGGGTTGGATTTGAATTTGGCTCAAAAAGGTCCTTTGGGTCACTATAGGTCAAGTGAGCCTAAATGGGTCAATTTACTTGATTAGGGCTTGATTCAAGTTTGGTTGAACTCATATATGGACTTATGATGAAAATATAAATCCAATTGCAAGTGACTTAGAGTCAAACAGGTTTTGGTTCTGTGGTGAAATATTTAAAATTTTTTAAAATATATACTTCCATCTTCAATCTATGCGGAATAAAATGAAGATAAAAATATACTCTTTTGCATTTGGACACCACATAGATCTGCAGATATTCTTATTAAGGTGATCGGGTATGACATTAAGGAGAGGTGTACTATCTTAAAAGATAGAAGTCACCACCCTATAATAGGCCTAATCACCTCAATAAGGACTCTAAGGACAATGGTCATATGTAAGAGATTCTTCCACTTTAGATGGAAAAGTAAAGTAGAGTTTATTTCAAATTCATTAAATTCCTATGGAGGTAAGCCACCATAGTTACATCTTAAGGAATGAGATTCTTTAAGAATACTGATTAAGGTAAATGATCATTGTCTCAAAGATTTCAAAAGTAAGACAATCAATTGGTTTATTTTAGAAAGTCAAGTGGGATCGATCAAGAGGAGGGAGTTCTTATCGAAGCCAAATGAAAACAAGTAGGGGATGCTAAAGATACTAGGAAGCCTAGTAAGCATCCCAAACTACTCTATGATTGGGCTTTACATTTCAAAATTTTGAATTAATTTATTTGAGTTGATTTTTTTATTAGAATGCTAGGGCTTATAATTCCATAGTACAAGGCTATGGAAATGCCTAAAAGGTGAGGATTTATACTTATGGCATAGGAAGAAGCCTCGGAACTTAAATCTAGGAGCTTTGGAGAGGGCCAAAGGCATGACCTAAATCTAAGATGAAAATGGTATTTGGTTTACCTCCATTAGAGAGGATAAACCACATGACTATTATGCTTACAATCACAGTAGCCAACTAACTCCTCCTATGATTTTAAATTCATGTAGGCAAGTCATATGTTTATGCAAGATAACAAGGTTGTTATTTATTTTAGAAAGATACTAAGTCCTCAAACTCACTCCCTAAGAGACTAGATCAAGTAAGGGAATGAAAAATGACTTAGATCTAATGTAAAACATATTACATTTTTTTACTTTTATTTTTGGACAATCATTTGACTCATGCTTATAGGATTCATATGCCTAATGCATGAGAAAATAGAATATGGGCCAAAATCAGCAAGAAGGGGGAGGTATGTTTCCACCATGGCTCTCAAAGATTAAGCCAAGTTCTCTGCAAAGGTGGAAGCCCTCCAATCAAGAGTGGAACAATATGCTTTTACGCATGATATTAGAAAAGAAATACTCATCCAACTAAGGGGTTGCTAAGTCTTTTATCTTGATTTTTAGCCTAAGCTTTAGGTGAGGTTATGAGGGTCTTCATTTCTTTTTTTTCTTTTTCTTTTTTTTTTTTTTTTGCTTTAATTGTCATAAACCATATATCAAGATGAAAGATGAAAATATAATCTTAATCATAACTAAATAAAATATCAAACATTTTATAAAAAGCTAATGCAAAAAAATAACATAGGGTAAATTGCACAAACTTGAAAACAAAGATTAGCTAAAAATCAAAATGAATTAATTTCTCAAGTAAATTATTGAACTTCATTTCAACCGGCTAGATGGTTATGGTATAAGGTCACATGATACATAAGATGCATTTATATATAATCATAACATTCATTATATTGTTTACATAATTAACACTAAAATAAGATAGCTCAAATCATATTCATTTATTGACTCACATTAACATCCACTAGCATATATTATTCTTTATGCATATAATACTATCAAAAATAACAAAGACAATCTAAACATTCAATGCACATTCATAACATCTAGACTAAATAATACATCACTGGTCAAAATGGTAACCTTAGAAATGGTGACTTAGTCTTGTGTGTGCTTTAAAGGTTTGTGTGTATGCTATTTTAAGGCTTAGATTTTCTAAGTGTGAAAATGTTCAACTTTGATGGTGGTTAATTTAAGTGCTTAGTTGATTTAGGTTGATTTTATTTTATATTTTGATTTGGTTTATGTGAATCCTACAATTAATTATAGAGTTGTAAAGAGAGGAAAAAGAGAAAAGAACTCTTCTTTCCTTCCCTACCTTAAGTAATTTCTAAAGTGAATTCATATTTGATCTTGTTTAGTGAATGCTTTATTATATTTTTTAATTAATCCTAAGTTTATATCTACCCTAAACAAACCTATCCAAAAGAAAGGCATTTTAAGATTAAGTAAAGTGAACTAATATCAAACACACATCACATCATCTCTTTCCCAATATGCATAACATGCATATGAATGAATCCTATATCTATACATACAAATGGAAATGTTTACACACTTTATGATGCTAAGAAATGTTACTTAAGAAAATTAGAATGCTTTATGATGCATGATTTTCATTAAGTGGAAAAGAGGGGTTTCTTTTATCCATTATTCACATGCACATGTGTATGTAAGAAAGACATAAGTGAGTATGACACCGTTGTTAGCACCAGGGGTGTAAGGTATAAGACCTACTTAGGGCTACTTAAAGCCTCGCAACATCGTCGTTGTCCAGACTAATATACCACTTTCCTTAAATATAAACACATGTATAAAAGAAATGAATGGAGAAAGAAAGATGCAAAAAGTTTGAATTTGTTTTTTTGTTTTGTTTATGCAATTTATATGTACAAGTGTGGATGTCCTTCTTAGGTAATAGCATAGAATGGATAGGAATGGGGTTGCAAGTGATGTGTTCTTTTCAAATGAACTATACACTTTGCCAAATCCTATTCAAAACTATGCTAAAAGAAAAGAGAAAAACACACTTTGCACATCTTCATATTTATAACCACATGCAAGCTTATAAATAATTATAAGTAGCACACTTTAGTTTTAGGTGTTTGATTTATAAATTTTGAAAATAGTTTTGATTTAGTAGTGATAATAGCCATTCATATTTTAACTTTTAAAACATGCAATTTGACATAAAGAAAACATTCCATTTTAATTTGAATTTAGAAAAATAATGAATGCATGAATTTCATATGACATACACATTTAGCATGCTAGGAAAGAAATAAAGTGATGAAAGCAATGTAAATTCATTCACCTCAATTTATTCCTAAAGACAATCCTAAGAAATAAGAAAGTTCAAAGTGAATCAAAATTTGTTTAATATGATTTTTGTTATGAATTTGCTTTATGTTTGATTTGGGAAATGTAAAAGAATGTTTGCTGGTCCTACCCATTTCCCCCACATCTAAGTTAATTTAGTTTGTTCTTAGGTTCATTAGGTGATTTTTATACTTTATTTAGGTTAAGGTGTGAAATAAGTGTGTTAATTACCCCCACACCACTTTAGCATACTTAATCAAATAATTATGAGCAAATGATATGACATAAAATGACACAAGGAATTTAAATCAGTAATGCACCTAAGACGAAAAGGGCCTAATGCATTTGGCTCATGTTTAATGATAAATTAAGCTAAGGGGTTTAAGTTAAGTAATTTCATAATCCTTCTCACATATGTGAGTTGGATTTTAATTTTCTTAATGTACTTAGGTTATTGAACAACTAAGCATCTACCCAAAGTGAATTGATTAAGTTCAATAAGGTTTTAGAATTTTATCAAATTAATTAGGTAGGTAATTAGTTAATTAACCCTTATTGATTTTGGAGTAAGGAAGAAAGAACAGGTTTAAGCAATAGCTTACGGAAAATATCCCAAAATTATTTCCTAAGCATCCTATTCCTTTAAAAAAACTTTAATTAACTCAATCAAGGATTTAAACCACTAATTACACATAATTAGGCTTAATTATAAGAGGGTAATTAGAAATTAGCAAAATTAAACCATCAATAAATCCCAAGAAAACTAGGGGTGATAAGTCATCCCACTAATCATACACAAGAGGTTTGAATTAATCGGTAATTGGAGTAATTAAAAAATTAAATTCCCAATAAAATCCAAATCTAAAAAATGACACTTTTTAAAATCCATTGAAATTAAATTTATAATATTCTAGATGTAAATACCTTTCATATGCAATTTATTTCACATTTCTTTTATTTTTCTACACATAGATATGAATATTTGAAGTTTCCATGCTTAATTAGATAATTAAATAGCCTAATTATGTGACTAATCCTAGCCCAAATGAGGATGCACGCGCATGGCACGAATAGTCACTTGAGTTGTCACATCATAGCATTAGCCGGCGGCTACGTTCTCGTCCATCCGATCGGATAGATGGGCGAGGTTAGATCCATGATTCTTAAGGGATAATCAGTGGATCCTGTTTGTTTTAATCATGGTCATCCATCCAAATTGCATGGATGGATGGCCCATGATTCTTCCTTGAGATCGCCTGTGGGAGATGGCCACCATCCATCTTCCATGGCATGATCTAAGCTCAATTGAGCTCGGATTGATCTCAAATTCAAGCCACACCATCACCATGCAAAGGAAATCAAATCTAACAGCTAGATTCTCATGCGATAAAACTTCACTTCACAAAGGACCAGACCATGGATAAATTGAGCTCAGTTTAATGGCTTACCTGGAGGAGCCATCGCCGATTCCCTTGGAGAAGCTTTGTCTAGTGGAGCGAGCTTTAAAGTTTTGAGGTTTTTTGGTGGGTAGATCCTACTAGAGGTCAACTTCATCTTCACTTGAGCTCAATCTTGGTCAAGTGTACTCCTCCCTTAACTTAGAAACTTCAATGAAGTTTATAATGAGTTCGATTTGATCCTCTGAGGGTGCTCAAAGGAGGAATTGGCTTTGTATTGAGTGTGGAGTAAGTTTGATTTCAGCTTGAGTTCCCCTATTTTTGGTTTGAGTGAAATGGAAGTTCAAGTTGCTTGAGAGAGAGCTTGGGAGAGTTCCAAATGCTTGCTCGCTTCCCTAAGTTCAATCAGTGCTAGAATGAAATTCAAGATTAGGGGAGTATATCTCCCCCTAGAGCAATCATACGACCGTGAAGGAGCTTCCCATTTTGATCCAATTGACCACCTTGAGTGGGTTTATTAGATGTTAGAGTCCTTGCATTCAATTTTCAAGGAGTGGAGTAGTGGAGCTCCAATGTGCTTAAATCAAGTGAAGGAGGGATTCCATGTGCTTAATTTCATGCAAGTGGTTGATTTTAGCCTTAGGGTGGGTTGGGCTGGCCCAAACCCATTAGGTTAGGTGCACCACATTCACTAGTGTCCATGGCCACCATGAGGGGTGCCAAGTGGTCATGTGAATTTGGCCAAAATTTACCCAATGACCTTGGGGTAAAATGGTCATTTGGCTTGGGTTTCAATTTGAATATATTTGGTTGTTGACCTCATTTTTAGAATGAGCTCTCAACCCTTCCATCTTAGACATAGGACTTCTTAGACTTTAAGAGTTCCTTAGTCTTGAGACACATCTAGTGATTAGGTGGACACTCAACCCACTCAGAGACCTAGAAGAGTTAGCCATAGGAATAGGTCATGCCTTAGGGGTGTTAGGAAAATTTGCTTACCCTTTGCTTGAACCATTCCTCACCTTCCTTCCTTCAAGACAAACACCAAATCAATCTTATTTAATTTTCTCCAAACTCAAATCAACTCCATGTGATTGAAATCCATGATTGAAATCTATGTATGAAATTCCTGAGTCCAAATCCTTCTTAAGTCCTTAATTTTCCTCTTAAGGACTTAGCCCAAATCATGTTCAAATCAATTCAAACTCATGGGATTTTCTCATAACTCATTTATATTCTTATTTATATTCACATATATAAATGAAATATAAATATAAATCAATCAAATCAAATCCAAAAATTAAATTCCAAATTTAAAATTCTTCTTAAGTCCTTAATTTCCTTCTTAAGGACTTAACCTAAATCATGATCAAACCAATTCAAAGTCATGAGATTTTCTCATAACTCATTTATATTCACATATATAAATGAAATATAAATATAAATAAATCAAAATAAATTCACAAATTCAAATCCCTACTCCAAAATTTCATATGTCCTTTAAATTCCCTTTTAATGGACTTAGCCTAGATCATGAGCAAATCACTTCAAATCCTTGAAATTTTCTCTTAAGATTTATATTCTCATTTATATTCACATATATAAATGAAATATAAATTCAAACAATCAAAACCAATTCCAAAATCAAACTCAAATCCATTCAAAATCCAACCTAAGCCTTTCAAGTCAAAAAAACTTAGCCAAATCAACTTCAAGTTAAGCCAAACACTTGATTTTCCTTCATGATTCAATCAACCTACAATCATGAATCCAAATATAAATACAAACTTCAATCATCAAACCAAAATCCAATTCAAAAAAAAAACCCCAAATCCATTCATGTTCTTCCTTTGAATATGAAATTGTCAAATGAGTCAAAACCCATTTGACTTCAAACCACTAGCAAATAGATTTATATTTCAATCATAAGTCCATATACAAGTTCAATCAAACTCAAATCAAGCTTTGACCAAGCCATTTGACCCACTTAGGCTCACTTGACCCAAAGTGAATTAAAATACCCTTATGAGCCAAATTCTAATCCTAACCAAATTGGATTGAATCAAACTCACCTATGCCTCTCATCATGATCAACAATCATCATGAGATGATCAATCAACCAAATTGGGTCAAACCAAGTCAAACCTAAGGGTTGACCAAGTCAACACTTAGCCAAAATGAAACCTAAACTAGCCAAAATCCACCATAGGCCAAATTGATTGAAACCATTGATCTAAGTTCATTCATGAACTATGTTTGAACTTGACCAAGTCAACATTTGAGCCTAACTAGTCCACCCAAGTTGACCCAACTTGACCTAAAAGTCAAAATGTGTCAAAACTTGATCTAAGCCAAATTGATTGAAACCAATAGATCAAGTTCATTCCAAATCACTTGTTGAACTTGACCAAAGCCTCAATTGGCCAACTAGACCTAACCTAGCCCAATTGACCTTGAACCCAACTTGACCTAAAGGGTCATGTTGAGCCAAATTCAAACTTAACCAAATTTGATTGGAAACAAAGATACCAATCCACTTCATATGACTAACCAAACCTAAACCTCCCCATGACCTAGCTCAAATAGGTCAAATGGGTCAAATTGGTCAACTTGACCCATTTGACCTAAATGAAGTCATATGAGCCAAACTCAAAACAAAACAAAATTGAATCAAACCAAAGCCACCAAAAAATTTCAAAAGGTCATATGAACTTGACCCAACCCTTGGTTTGACCCAGTTTGACCAATTGGTCAACTTGACCCAACTTGACCCATTTTGACCTAAATGGGTCAACATGAGCCAAACCATATCAAATGAACTCCAAATCCAATGAAACTTGGTCAAACCTATTTTTTCAATATACCCAACATATTTTGATTCAAAAATTAGCCAAATGACCATTCTACCCCTCATCCATAGAACAAATTTTGGTCAAATCCATGTGGAATTTGGTCAAGCCCTCTTCATATCTATTTGATACCTTCTTAATAGGTCAAGTAGATTTTATGGAGGGTGGTGCACCCAACCCAATGGGTTTGGGTTAGCCCAAAAGGACCCAAGGCCAAAACTGAGCACATGGTTCAAATTGGCCAAATAGAAAACTTCCCTCCACTCAATTTGATGCACATGGGAGGTTACCAATCCACTCCTTAGCTCAAACCAACCATGTGCCAACTTCTAACAACTCAAAAAGCCCTTTCAATCTTGGCAATTGGATCAAAATGACAAAGAGCTTCAATCCATGAGATATACTCCCCCTAATTCACTTTAATTTTCAGATGCTCACTATCCATTGAGTGTTAGAGAGTCAGAGAAGCAATCTTAGTGTGATCCTAAGCTCTCTAGAAGGGATTTGAAATTAGCCATTCTCGGTTTTCTTCAAGAGAAAATAGGGAGCTCCATTGATTTCCATACTTCCTCACACTATAATTCAACTCAATTCCCTTTGCATACTCCACCGAGGATCAAATCGAGCTTTAGCTCTCTCTCAAGTTCCAAAGGAAAGGCTCACCTAGATCAAACACAAAGGATAAGGAGGGGTTGGTCCATAGAGCAAACTCAATCTCAAGAGCTAATTGTTCCAACACATCTTCATCTCAACCAGACGAAGCTCCTCCAAGGGAATCGAGCGCCAGTGATCACCTCCGGTGAGGTATGGCATTTTTCAATCACTAGACTTAAGGTGTGCTAGTCCTTTGTGAAAGAAAGTGTAAGGATAGGATTGCCATTAGTGTTAGATGGTGTGGGCAAAGTTTCATCCTAATCTAAGCTCAATTGAGCTCAGATCAAAGCCTAGAACATCGACGGTCCCATGGATCACAGGCTTTAGTAAGGATAGATCTCTGGCCTTCCATCCACGCATTTTGGATGGACGGCCGAGATTAAATGCACTTTTTTTAAATCTTATTTATCCTTTTAAAATCGTGGGTTAATTCCTGGCCATTCGATCCTTGATCGAATGGGATGTAAATCGTACCACCACCCGCATGCGGTGACGATGCGTTTAAGTGGTCGCTCCCGGTGCATTTGACTTAGCGTGCATCTGTGGATTAAGGGATTTAATTAGGTTTTAATTAATTCTAACTAATCCTCTAAATGTCAAAAATTTATCACTTCAAAGAAAAATCAGAAAAAATAAGAGATAAATTGCCACTAAAAGCTAATTCAATCTAGAATATTCTAAAATTAGTTTTAATAGATTTTGAATTGTATCTTTCTCTGATTTTGGGTTTTAATAGAAATTTTAATTTGCTAATTACTCCTTAATTAATACTCTGATTAATCTCAAACTTCTTGGGTATATTTTGGGGATGACTTCTACCTCTCCTAATTTTCTTGGGATTTATTAATGGGTTAATTGGGGGAATTGCAAATGCATTTGCTAATTACCCCCTTTATGTAATTAATAATAATTAAGGGTTTAATTAGTGTTTTAATCTCTTATTGAAGTTGATTAAGGTTTGATCTAGTGAATAGGAGGCTTAGAGAATAAGTTTGGGGCATTTCCCCTAAGCTATTCCCTAAACTCCCTTTTCTTTCTTAATCCTCTTTTAATTAAGGGCTAATTCACTAATTACCCTCTTAATTAATTTCTAAAAATTTCTAAAACTTTCTAGAACTTAATTAATCTACCTTGGGTAGATTCTTAGGTGTTCAAGAGCCTAAGTTCAATTAAGAAAATCAAAACTCAACTCATATGTGTGAGGGGTGTTTTGAAATTACTTAAGTTAAACCCTTTAGCTTAATTAACCATTAATCATGAGCCAAATTGCATTAGACCCTTTTCTTCTAAGTGCATTGCAAATTTAAATTCCTTGTGAGGTTTTATGTCATCTCATTGGCTCATAATTATTTGGTTAACTATGCTAAGGTGGCGTAGGTATGGGTGAATTAACATGCTTAATTCATACCTTAACCTAATAAAAATATAAAATGAATCTAATCATCTAAAAATTAAAAAAAATGGCAAACACATGTGGAATGGGTTAGGAATAGAAAACTCAATCTACATTTTCAAAATTAAATCAAATTCCAAATCAAACAAAATCATACTAAATGAACTTTGATTTACTTTAAACTTTCTTATTTCATAAGATTATCTTTAGGATTTAATTAAAGGGAATGTGTTTACATACTTTCAATGCATTAGTTCTTTCCCCAACATTCTAAATATGTATGTCATGTGGTTTCATGCATCTATGTCAAATTTAAAAATGAAAATATTCACTTTATGTCAAATTGCATGTGTTGGCTAAGTTAAAAATATGAGTGGCTATTATCACTATTAAATTCAAATTATTTTTAAAATATATGGATCAATTATCAAAACTAAAAGTGTATTACTTATATTTTAATTGTAAGCTTGCATGTGAGTAAGATATAAGGATGTGCTTATTATAGGATTTCTTTTTCTTCTCTTTTAGTATAGTTTTGAATAGGATATGGCAAGATTTATGGTTCATTTCAAAAGAACCTAACACTTGCCTAATTTCATATCTTATTCATTTCTATACTATCACTTAAGAAGGATACTTATGCTTGCGAATATAAATTGCATAAGCAAAATAAATCAACTAATACAAATTTTTGCATTCTTTCTTTTTCATTCATTTTTTTTGTACACATGTTTGTATTTAAGAAAAGTGGTATATTAGTCTAGAAAACTTTGAGGTTTGAGGCTTTAAGTATCCCTAAGTAGGCCTTGTACCTCATACCTTTGGTTAACAATGGCACTGTACTCACTTATGTCTTTCTTACTTTCATGTGTGCATGTGAAAATTGGATAAGAAATCCCTTTTCTACTTAATGAAAATCATGCATCATAAACTTCCAAATTTCCTTAAATGAATTCCTTAGCATGCATCATAAAGTGTGATTGAACATTCTCATTTTTACATATAGATATTCTTTGGATTCATTCATATGCATGTTATACATGTTGGGAAAGAAATGAAGTGATGTATGCTTGTGAATTTAGTTCATTTTATTTAATCTTAAAATGCCTTTCTTTTTGAATGGGTTTGTTTAGAGTTCATCTAAAATTAGGATTAACTAAAACACTTAATCAAAATATTCACTAAACAAAACTAAAAAGAACATGAATCCACTTTAGAAATTACTTAGGTTAGGGAAGGAAAGGGAAGTTCTCTTCTCTTTCCCTCTCTTCATAACTTAGTAATTAATTGTAGGATTCACTTGAACCTAATCAAAACATGAAATAAAATCAACCCAAATCAAATAAATTACTTAATTGAAACCCTCCTCTAAGTTGAACATGCTTCACACTTAGAAAATTCTAATTTAAAGCCATAGCTAATCATACCACACCAACCTCCAAAGCACACACATTAGACTAAGTCACCACTTCAGCTTTAGGGTAGGGTGGTGCATGGTTTGATGCTTGCTTTTGCTTTATGACATATGTTTTAGACTGGATGTTAGGATGTATGTGCATAGAATGAATGGTAGGGTGATCTTAGTCTAACCATTATCTTTTGTAGGGGATTGTCCTTAAGGGGCGCTATAATAAATAAAAATATGAATGCTTTTGTTGTGTAGGTGTTTATACCCATATGCATAATCCAATAGGCCAAGTAAACTTAGTCACCCATGTGTGGGGTGATAAGTCCAATGTACATGCTTGAGATTTTGTGGTTTGTTTAGCTAACCTTTATTTTGTAGGTGTTAGCTAAATTTACTTTTACTTTTCATGTAAATTTTGCAACTAGGATTTTAGAATAATTGTTATGGGGATTAGGATGAGCATTGGTCATAAGATCTCATCCTATGCACCATGTGAAGCCTTTGGAGCATCCACCTTCCAACCATCCAAAAGAAGGAACATAAGAAGAAAGAAGAAAAGAAGAAGAAAGAAGAAAAAAAGAATGAAGAAATGAAACTTGAAGACCCCATAAGAATTAATTCCTTGCTTAATTATATTTAATTCATTTATAATCTTGGTAGGGTAGACCTGGACTATCTAATTTATTTTTCAAGTTTGTGCTGTGGTGCCCGACCACAGTGGCCTCATATTCTTTTATGATTAGCTTTATAAATTGATTATTGATTTATTTAGCTTGGGTATTAAGTGTCATCTTTTTCCTAGTTTTTTCCTTGCTTTATGTATGGCCTAGATGTGGATTAGGCTCTTAGGGAAAAATAAATCTTTTACCAAATCTAACAACTCAAAACTAAAAATAAAGAACTCATAACCTCACCTAAAGCTTAGGCTAAATTTCAAGATAAAAGAATTAGCAACCCCTTAGTTGGATGAGTACTTCTTTTAAAATATCATACATAAATGCATCTTATTTCACTCTTGATTGGAGGGCTTCCACCTTTGACAGAGAAACTTAGCTTGACCTTTGAGAGCCATGGTGGAAACACACCTCCTCCCTTCTCACTAATTTCGGCCAATAATCTCATTTCTCATGCATTAGGCATATGAATCCTAATAGCCCGAGTCAAAATAATTGTCCAAAAATGAAACTAAAATGAATTCTGAATTGCATTAGATTTAGGTCATTTGAAGCATTTCCTTACATGATCTAGTCTCTTTAGGGAGTGAGTTTAAGGACCTAGTCTCTTTATAAATAAATAATAGCCTAATTATCTTGCATAAATCATATGACTTCCCTATATGAATTTAAAATCATAGGAGGAGTTAGTTGCAGCCACCCCCAAGCGGTTGTAAGTCCAAGCAGTCGAGTGGTTTGTCCTCTCTTGTGGAGGTAAACCAAATACTCATTTTCGCTTAGATTTAGGTTATGCTTTCGGCCCTTGCCAAAGCTCCCTAAATTTAGGTTCTGAGGTTATTTTTCTCCTTTGTCGTCCATAAGCATAAATCCTCACCTCTTAGGCATTTCCATAATCTCATGTTGTGGAATCATAAGCCCTAAATTTCTAATGAAAAATTCAACTCAAATAAATTAAATCAATTCAAAAATGTAAAGCCCAACCATATGATAGTTTGAGATGCTCACTAGGTTTCCTAGCATCATGGGTATCTCCTATTTATCTTTATTTTGGCTTCGATAATAACTCCCTCTCTTTGATCAATCCCATTTGATATTCAAAAATGAACTAATCGATTGATAGTCCTTTCCTATTGAAATCTTTAAAGATAATGATCATTTACCTTAATTGAGAGTATTCCTAAGAGATCCCGTCCCTTTAAGATGTAATTAACTATGGGGGTTTTCCCCTACAGGGAACTTAATGAACCCGATTTGAAATAAATCTTACTTTACTTTTCCATGTATAGTAAGGGAAAAATATTGCATACATATGCAGACCCATTATTCTTAAGAGTCTTTATTGAGGTGATTAGGTCCATTGTAGGGTGGTGACTTCTATTTCTCGAGATAATACACCTCTTCTCAATGTCATACCTGATCACCTGAATAGGAACATCTGCGGATCTATGTGGTGTCCCAACAAGGAATATATTTTTATATATTTTTTATTTTCATTTATCCTCTTTTTGAAAGAGAGCGGAGATGGATGAAGGCAGGAAATGTAAATAGAATATTTTTCATCACATTGGTATGATTGTAAAATGGGTTAGGCCAAGTTTCTTTGAATTTGGAGTTGGTTTGATATGATTTGGCTCATGTTGACCCATTTAGGTCAAAATGGGTCAACTTGGATCAAGTTGACCAATTGGTCAAATTTTATCAAACCAAGGGTTGGGTCAAGTTCTTATGATCATTTGAAATATTTTGGCATCATTGGTTTGGTTCAATTTAGTTTAGATTTAAATTTGGTTCATTTGATTTCATTTAGGTCAAATGGGTCAAGTTGACCAATTTGACCCATTTTACCTTTTGGGTTAGGTTATGGGTTGGCTTAGGTTTCATTGGTCATATGAAATGGATTGATATCTTCATTTCAACTCAATTTTGGTTTAATTTGATTTTAGCTCAATATGAACATTTAGGTCAAGTTGGGTTCAAGGTCAATTGGGCTAAGTTAGGTCCAGTTGGCCAATTGGAGCTTTGGTCAAGTTCAACAATCATTTTGGAATGAACTTGACCCATTGGTTTCATTCAATTTGGCTTAGATCAAGTTTTGACACATTTTGACTTTTTAGGTCAAGTTGGGTCAACTTGGGTCAAGTGTCCAATTGGGCTAGGTTAGGCTCAAATGTTAACTTGGACAAGTTCAAACATGGGTCATCAATGAGTTTTGATCAATGGTTTCAATCAATTTGGCCTATTGTGGATGTTGGCTAGTTTAGGTTTCATTTTGGCTATGTGTTAACTTGGTCAACCCTTAGGTTTGACTTAGTTTGACCTAATTTTAGTGATTGATCATCTTATGATGATTGTTTATCATGATGAGAGGCTTAGGTGGGCTTAGTTCAATCTAATTTGGTTAAGATTAGAATTTGGCTCATAAGGGTACTTTAGGCCACTTTGGGTCAAGTGAGCCTAAGTAGGTCAAATGGCTTGGTCAAAGCTTGATTGGAGTTTGATTGAACTCACATATGGATTTATGATTGAAATAAAAATCCATTTTCAAGTGGTTTGAAGTCAAATGGTTTTTGATTCATTTGATAATTTCAAGTTCAAAAGGGTGAACATTAGTTTGACTTAGGTTTGATTTTGAATTGAGTTTTGGTTTGGTGAAAGTTTGTGTTTATATTTGGATTCATGATTGAAGGATTGATTGAATCATGAAGAAAAATCAAGAGTTTGGCTTGATTTGAAATTTATTGTGCTAAGTTCAAGATTTTGACTTAAAAGGCTTAGGTTGGATTTTAATTGAATTTGAGTTTGACTTTTGGAGTTGTTTTGGTTGTTTGAATTTATATTTTATTTATATATACGAACATAAATGAAAATATAAAGGGGTTATGAGAAAATTTCATGAATTTGAAGTGATTTGAACTTGATTTAGGCTATGTCCTTAAGAGGGAATCCAAGGACTTAAGAAATATTTTGAACTTGGAATTTCAATTTTAGATTTAGTTTGATTGATTTGAATTTATATTTCATTTATATATGTGGATGTAAATGAGAATAGATTTGAGTTCTATCATGGGTGTCAATCATTTGATTTGGAATTGAGTTATGATTTGGAGTAGGTTTATGATTTAAGAAAATCAATGGAGTTGGAATTGATTCAAGATTTGATTTCAGAAAATCAATTGTGTTGGAATCGATTTGAGTTGGGAATTAATTTGAGTTTGGAATTGATTTGAATTTGGAATTGATTTGAGTTTGGAATTGATTTGAGTTTGGAATTTGATTTGAAAGAAGGAAGCAAGGATTTGGTTCAAATTAGAGGGTAGACAAGTCTTCCAAATACCCTTAAGGCATAACCTATTCCTATGGCTAACTCTTCTAAGTCTTTAGGGTTAGGTTAAGAGTTCACTTAATTACTAGAAGGTTCTTAAGAATAAAGAACTCTTAGTGTTTAGAGGAGTCCTATGTCTAAGATGGAGAATTGAGAGCTCACTCAAAAGTGAGGTCAACAAATGCAATAGGTGTGTGTGATTGACAATTACATGTATTGGTGTTGGCCAAGATGATCATAATGCTCACAATCCAAGCACTTAATAGAAATGATCTACTCCTAAACTAGAGGTGTAGAAGGAATCAATAGCTTTAGTTCATTGCAACTCCACTCATGTTAAAGATATAAGAGTGTGAAGGAGGGATCCACTAGAGATTGAGTATATGAGCCTTCCACTAGGGGAAAAGGTTCAAGTTATCCACTAGGGATAAGAGGTTTGATTTAATTTGCATCTCGTTGGGAGAAATTTGATTTGATTTGTTGATTTATGATTTGGTGCTCCACGGATAAAAGTGTGAAACTGGGGAGCAAGTTCGTTAGATTGAATTGATTCCCAGAAATCGAAGATTTACATCTCACTAAGGAGAAGTTGATTGATTTGATTGATTAATTGACTCCACTGAGAGAGGTTGGTTAATTTTGTTTCAGATTTTAAGTTTTAAATTTTGAGGTGGATCATATGGATCAAGAAGGAGCATATATCGATAGACTATCTGATTTACCAATCCAAAGGAGTAGTCTACCAACCACATAGTAGGACTAACCAACCAAAGGGGTTACCTTTCGGTGTGCAGTAGCTGTACTAAGAAGAAAACATAGCAGGCTTACTTCTTTCAAAGTAGGGATCAATTGCTGGGGTGATCAGTTAACGATGCAACAAATCGAACCCAACCTAAGGTTGACTACTGAGTGAACGCAGCTGGGGGACTTAAATTAGCTCGAAGATAGTCAAAGTTAATTTTATTTTTTATTTATATTTGATGGATCCCATCAGTTTGTGATGGATTGGAGTAGGGGCCATATCATGTTAATCTTCATTTACAATTCAAAGGGGTAGTCTTACCACATACATGAAGGACTATCCAAAAAGTTGCCTTTGGTTTGCAATGATTAATTCAAGGAAAGTACGGGGACTCACATCTTCTGAACAAAAAATCGGGTGACACATTAGCAAGGTAACATGTTAACCCAATGTAGGGCTGACTACTGAGTGAGTGCCATTGGGGACTTAAATCAGCTCAAAGATAGTCAAAGTCAATTTCATTTTTTAATTATATTTGATGGATCCCATCGGTTTGCCATGTGCTGCACTGAGTAGGGGCCATGTTGGCCTTGATCTACTTCATATTTACCAATCTAAAGAGAGTAATTTTTCGGCTGATGGGAGAATTATCCAACCAAAGGGGTGCCTTTCAATTTGTAGTGGCTGATTCAAGGAAGAAAGAACGGGGACTCATATCTTTCTTAAACAAAAGCCCACTAAGGAAACATATTAGCAAGGTAACAAGTCAACTTGACCTAAGGTTGCCCATCAGTTTGTGACAATCATGCTAGAAAGAATGCGTAGTAGACTTATATCTTTACAAATGACTAGGTAACTTTGTTTGTGGTAAAATAGATTGAACAACTCTACTTGAGAGTGCGACTGGGGACTTATCTCTACTCAAGAGTAGTTAGGCAATTCATAAGGGAGTTCTTCTAACATTGCCCTAAAGATAGGATGCCTTCTTGGGAAAGGGTGCCATTGGGGGCTTGAATTCCCAATCAACAAGTGAATAAACTTGTTTGTTTATTTATCATGATCCTTGTTGGTTTAGATCACACGAGAAGGAGCTTATATCGCTAGACCTATCTTAGATTTCTTGAACCAAGGGAGAATCATTGCATCCACAAACTCTCCAACCACGGGGGTGGATACTAGGAAAGGGGACTATCCGTCTAAGAGTAGCCAAGTGGTGTCTAAATGGGATCAAGGTGATCCAAGTAGAGTGCCCATGGGGGATGTTTATCCAAAAGAGAAGATAATGTCTATAGGTATATACTACTATAACCAAATAAAGATGGCTCCTGAAGATGAGAAGCACACATCATTTAGGATGCCAATTTGGTATATCTTGCATATGCCCTTTGATTGAAGAATCTTTGAGCTACATACCAAAGATCCATGATGAAAATTTTGATGAGTTGATTCACCATAAGGTGGAATGTTATGTTGACAATTTGGTGGTGAGGTGCTTAAATCGTGAAAATCACTTTATAGACTTGAGAATTGTATTGGAGAGAATTAGAAAATATGATCTTAAGATGAATCCTCTAAAATACGCATTCGAGGTATCCTCCAAAAAATTCCTTAGGTTTATTGTATGCCATAGAGGAATTGAAATTGATCTTGCTAAAATCAAGGCAATTGTGGAGATGCCTCCACCAAAGAGTTTGCATTAGCTCCTTTCTTTACAAGGGTAGCTTGCATTCATTCGTCAAGTTATATCAAACCTATCAGGATGTTGTCAACCATTTGCAAAGTTGATGAAGAAGGATGCTCCATTCAAATGGGACAATGAGTGCCAAGAAGCCTTCAATAGCATTAAAAACCTATTAAATCCACCAATCTTGCCTACTCTTGGGAAGCCCCTCATTCTATACACAGCATTAGAACAGTCCCTTAGAGCATTATTTGCATAACACAATGAAGAAAGCAAAGAGAATGCTCTTTATTATATCAATCAGAGGTTGATAGGAGTAGAAATGAGATACTCTCTGATAGAGAAGCATTGTTTGGCATTGATCTTTGCAGTCTAAAAGCTTCATCACTATATGTTAACTCACAAAATTACCCTCATCTTAAGGATTGATCTGCTGAAGTACTTGATGACAAGATCAGCGTTGACAGATTACTTGGAAAGATGGATTATATTACTTTTATAATTTAATATCACATACATTCTACAGAAAGCAGTGAAGGGACAAGTCTTAGTAGTAGATTTTTTTACTGCACATCCCATCCCTGCGGACTCTTCTCTTAATGACGATTTGCCTGATGAGCAAATTATGCTCATTCATGAAAGAGAAAAATCACAAATTTGGAAAATGTACTTTGATGCAGCCTCATCGATCAAACAAGTCCAACCTATAAATTTTCTAAGGCAAAAGCAGGAATCGACATCGTCTTCATGACACCAGAATGAGGGATAATAAGGTGATCATATAATAATAAAGCCTAGTATGAAGCATTAATGACAGGTCTTGAAGAAGCTATTTTTTTAGGCATTCAAAACTTGTATATTTTTGGTGATTCTCAATTTATTATAAATCAAGTACTTTGCATCTATAAAATCAACAAGCTTGAGTTAGCTTTCTATCACAAGTGAGTTCTCGAGCTTATGAAGCAAATACCAAATATCTCATTAACTTGACTCTTTCGATCTGAGAATAGCAAAGAAAATTGCTTACCAAAATTTTCTAAGGAAATAACATCCATGAATGGTGATTATGTCATGATCAGGATATTTTCTCAAAAAATTCTAGAGCTAGCAAAGTACCAATCCCCCAGGTAGAGGGGTTACTAAATTTGACACAATAGGATGTGACTCTGGTTGCTCCTCATTCTTTCCAAAATCAACAAGGAGTTATAACAAGAACAACTAAGCATGATATTACCTCAGAAAAGCAGTGTGAAGCCTTTATTGTAGAAAAGTCACATGATTGGAGGCAAGCCTTCATCGACTATAAAGAAGGAAAATTACTAAATAATAAATAACTGACAACTCAAATCAAAAAGAGAATGTTGAACTATGCTTTCATCAACAACACTTTGTATCGTAGATCCTTTGAACAAATGTGGCTACGATGCTTAAATACAGATAAAGCTAGTAAAGTGAAGGTTGAAGTGCATGAAGGACTTTGTGGTGCACATCAATCAGGTCCTAAGATGGTAGTAAAGATCAAAAGGATGGGCTGTTATTGGCCATCTATGGTGAGAGATTATATCAATCATGCCAAGAGGTGTCATGAATGTCAAGTACATGGGAATATAATCCACCAACCTCCGAATCCATTACACCCAACAATAGCATCATGGCCTTTTGAATGTTGGAGTACAAATGTAATTGGACCGATTGATCCACCATCATCTCGGTCCGCTTCATCCTAGCAATGAATATCTCTAAGTAGTACCCCATTTAAAGAAGTTACTGATGATTGAGTGATCAACTTCTTCATGCATAATGTGGTCTATAAATTTAGAGTGTCACACCAAATAATTTTTAATAATGGAACAGCTTTCAAAAATACAAAGATTTATAGATTTGTCGATCAACACAAAATTAATTATTTATATTCTTCAATATATAATTCAAGGGAAAATGGTTTGGCAGAAGCTTTCAACAAAACATTTATCAAACTACTCAAGAAGATCCTCACTAAAAATAAAAGAGAATGACATACCAAACTAATATTAGCATTATGGGCATATCGAACTACCTACAAGACGCCGACTAAAGCCACTCCTTATTTATTAGTATTTGGCAAGTGGTTCTTCTTTCAAGTTGAGTTTCCTTCATAGTAGCCATCTAATACAATCTAGAAAATCAAAATCCTCATTTGAGAATGGAGGAACTGACACACTTGATGAAGTTAGATTGCAAGCTCATCAAAATTAGGAGGTTTATCAAGCAAAGATGTCTAGGGCTTTTGACCATATGGTACGGCCTCGAACATTCCAAAATGTGGAATTAGTCTTGGTGCTGAGCAGATCAATTATTCTCAATTGAAAATTCAGTGGCAAATTTGAGCCTAATTGGGAGGGCCCTTTTATCATTGAGAAAGTGTATCAAGGAGGGACATACCAACTCATTGACCTAAAGGGTGAAAGACCAATGCCGCAAATTAATGGTCGATACATAAAAAAATATATAAATGATAAATACATTCTCTAATAGAAATCCCCAAATAGGGGGATTATTTTTAATATGTATTTAGGTTGACATCGTGCTTCAGAGATCCCTAAATAAATATACCTACTCAAGATGAGAAAAATTTTTTGAAAATTCTCCTATTACACAGATATTTAGATTTATATACATAGATGAAATCAATGTTACATGTTAAAACCCTCTTAAGAGCATATCAACTCAAATATTGATGTATTTGCTTAATTTCATCTTGAAAGTTCTTCTAAATGTGCTTTAGAATTTCCCTACAAGAAAAGGGACATTTTTATTTTATATTAAGTTTATTTGAGTTGACATCGTGCTATAAGGCGAGATCCTCAAATATATTCTGATTCAGGTTAACATAAAACTTTACTCCAAAATCCCTGAATTTAACCACATTTATTATTGTAAAAGTTGCAGGCTCCCGTAGAAATAAAAAGAATTTATTTATATGCATGAAAAGACAGCCCTAAATGACAAAAATTTCTCTCCAAGATTTATCAAATGTCGAAGATCAAGTTAGAAGAACTCCCAATCTTGAAAGCTTCGATCAACTGAGTTGAAAAAACATCAACCTCTATATCCTGAAGTCTAGGGCACATATGGGTTATAAAGGTCGAACTAAATAAGCCACAAATGGTCGAGTTGCTGATGCTCTCCTTACTCAACATGCTGTGAGAAAAGGTCGCAATGAAAGAGCCCCCATTCGTTAGTCTAATGACCAAATCACAAACCCATCACAAGTTAAGTTGAAGACTAAAGTAGGTTCTAAAGGTCAAATTCAAAAAACCTATAAATGATCGAGTTGCTGACGCTCTCCTCACTCAACAAGCTGTAAGAAAAGGCTACACTGAAAGAACCCCTTCTCATCATTCTAATGATTGTTGACATCATTTTTAGAATGAGCTCTCAACCCCTCCATCTTAGACATATCCTCTTAGACTTTAAGGATCCTTAGTCCTAAGACACATCTAGTGATTAGGTGGACACTCAGCCCTAAAGAATTAGAAGAGTTAGCCATAGGAATAGGTCATGCCTTAGGGTGTTAGAAAATTTTGCTACAGCTTGAACCATTCCTCACCTTCCTTCCTTCAAGTTAAACTCCAAATCAAATTAACATCAAACTTAAATCAATTTTAGCCTAATTGATTTTCTCTAAATTCAAATCAATGCCATATGATTGAAATCCATGATTGAAATACATGATTGAAATCCATGATTGAAACCCATGAAAGAAATTTCAAATTTTAAAATTTTCTTAAGTCCTTAATCCTCTCTTAAGGACTTAGCCAAAATCATCTTCAAATCAAATCAAATCCTTGAAATTTTCTTATAACTCATTTATATTCTCATTTATATTCACATATATAAATGAAATATAAATTCAAATCAATCAAACTAAATCCAAAATTCAAATTCCTAATTCAAAATCATTCTTAAGTTCTTAATTTCCCTCTTAAGGACTTATCCAAAATCATCTTCAAATCAATTCAAATTCATGAAATTTTCTCATAACTCATTTATATTCTCATTTATATTCACATATATAAATTAAATATAAATTCAAACCAATCAAACTAAATTCAAAAATTCAAATCTAAAACTCCAAATCTCTCTTAAGTCCTTAATTCCTCTTAAGGACTTAATCTAAATCATATTCAAATCAATTTAAAATCATGAGATTTTCTCATAATTCATTTATATTCACATATATAAATGAAATATAAATTCAAATCAATCAAACTAAACTCAAAAATCAAATCCAAACTCCAAAATATTTCTATGTCCTTTAAATTTCCTCTTAAGGACTTAGCCTAGATCATGATCAAATCACTTCAAATCCTTGAAACATTCTCATAACCCATTTATATTCTCATTTATATTCACATATATAAATGAAATATAAATTCAAATCAATAAAACCAATTCCAAAACTCAAACTCAAACTCATCCAAAATCCAACCTAAGCCTTTCAAGTCAAATCTTGAACTTAGCCAAATAAATTTTAAATCAAGCCAAACTCTTGATTTTTCTTCATGATTCAATTAATATTTCAATCATGAATCCAAATATAAATATAAACTTCAATCAATTAATCAAAACTCAATTCAAAATCAAGCCAAAATCCATTTCATGTTCACCCTTTGAACTTGAAATTGTCAAATGAAACAAAACCCATTTGACTTCAAACCACTTGTAAATGGATTTATATTTCAATCATAAGTCCATATATAAGATCAATAAAACTCAAATCAAGCTTTGACCAAGCCATTTGACCAACTTAGGCTCACTTGACCCAAAGTGACCTAAATTACCCTATGAGCCAAATTCTAATCCTAACCAAATTGGATTGAATCAAACTCACCTAAGCCTCTCATCATGATCAACAATCATCATGAGATGATCAATCACTCAAATTAGGTCAAACCAAGTCAAACATAAGGGTTGGCCAAATCAAGACTTAGCAAAAATAAAATATAACATTGCCAAAATCCACCATAGGCCAAATTGATTGAAACCATTGATCTAAGTTCATTCATGACCAATGTTTGAACTTGACCAAGTCAACATTTGAGCCTAACCTAGCCCAATTGGCCACTTGACCCAACTTGACCCAACTTGACCTAAAGGTCAAAATGTATCAAAAATTGATCTAAGCCAAATTGATTGAAACTAATGGGTCAAGTTCATTCTAAATCACTTGTTGAACTTGACCAAAGCCTCAATTGGCCAACTAGACCTAACCTAGCCAAATTATCCTTGAACCTAACTTGACCTAAAGGGTCATGTTGAGCCAAATTCAAACTTAACCAAAATTGATTGAAAACAAAGATACCAATCCACTTCATATGATTAACCAAACCTAAACCTACCCATGACCTAGCTCAAATAGGTCAAATGGGTCAAATTGATCAACTTGACCCATTTGACCTAAATGAAGTCATATGAACCAAATTCAAATCTTAAGCCAAATTGAATCAAACCAAAGCCGCCAAAACATTTCAAATGGCATATGAACTTGACCCAACCCTTGGTTTGACCCAATTTGACCAATTGGTCAACTTGACCCAAGTTGACCCATTTTGACCTAAATGGGTCAACATGAGCCAAACCATACCAAATGAACTCCAAATCCAATGAAACTTGGCCAAACCTATTTTCCCATACCCAACATATCCAAATTTAAAATCATAAATGACCATTTTACCCCTAGGCCATAGAACAAATTTTGGCCAATTCCACTTGAATTTAAACCCTCTCCATACCTATACTCTCCTCTAGGTCAAGTGAACCCTATGGAGGATGGTACACCCAACCCAATGGGTTTGGGTCAATTAACCCAAAGGGCCAAGAGCACATGGCTTGGAATGGCCACATGGCAAAACCTCTTCCCACTTATTTTGAGCACATGGCCACTCCACTAATCCACTCCAGCCAAAAAAACTCAGGACAGCTAAATGGCTAACAAAAAGCTCAATTGGATCAAAATGGCTCCTCCCTTCTTGGCCGCCTGATTGCCAAAGGGGGAGATATAATCCCCTCGAATTCATTTGAATCTTCACATCCCCAATATCGATTGAGTGTGAGAGAGCCAGGAGTCTTTTCCCAGTGATCCCAAGCTCCCTCAAGCACTTGCCAACTTCATCTTCTCAATTTTCACAAGGTGAAACAGGGGAGCTCCATAGGATTTTGAACTTAGCCAATACTCAATATCAACCAAATTCACTTTGCACACTCCATCAGAGGATCAAGTCAAGCTTGCCTAAGCTCTTTCCCAAGCTCCAAAAAGAGAGGATCAAGTCGAGCTTGCCCAAGCTCTTTCCCAAGCTCCAAAGGCAAGGGAGGATCCAATTCGATCAAAACTGTGCTCACTAGGAGGAGGAGTTGGTCCATAGAGCTATCCACTCAACCTCAAGAGCTAAAATTTTTACCAAAGCTTCGTCTCAACCAGATGAAGCTTCTCCAAGGGAATCAAGTGTTGGTGATCACCTCTGGCAAGGTATGCCATTTTTCAACCATTAAATTCAATGTAGTATGGAGTTTTGTGAGAGAAATTTTAATCCCATGGAATTTTGACCGTTAGATGTGCTTTCCATTAGGTTTAGATGGTGTGGGTTGATTTTTAATCCGAGATTGATCAAGCTCAGATCTTCTCTTTGAAAGTGGACGGTCTCCATTTTTCCATAGGGATGATTAGGGAAGATCTTTGGTTGTCCGTCTGTTCATTTTGGATGGACGGCCGAGATTAAATCACATTTTATAATTCATTTTATCCCCTCTGAATGGTGGCATTAATCTCAGCCGTCATCGACACTACGATCGACGTATAAGTATTTTCGAGCACCGCTGTAAAGTGCGGTTATTGCCCATCGTGTGGCATGATGTAGAGATTAGGGAATTAATTAAGGGTTTGATTAGTGGTTTAACCCTTTGTTGAAGTTGATTATGATCTATTTCAGTGAATGGGAGGTTTAGGGAATAATTTTGGGGCATTTCTCCTGTGCTATTCTTTAACCCCCCCCCCTCTTTCTTTCTTAATCCTCTCTCTTAGTTAATTCACTAATTATCCTCTTAAGTAATTTCTTACAATGCTAAAACTTTCCAAAACTTAATTAATCTACTTAGGGTAGATACTTAGGTGTTCAAGAGCCTAAGTTCAATTATGGAAATCAAGATTCAACTCATATGTGTGAGGGGTGTTTTGAAATTACTTAAGTTAAACCCCTTAGCTTAATTAATCATTAATTGTGAGCCAATTTATATTAGGCCCCTTTCTTCTTAGGTGCATTACAAATCTAAATTCTTTGTGAGATTTCATGTCATCTCCTTGGCTCATAATTATTTGATTAACTATGCTTGGTGGGTAAGGGATAATTAACATGCTTAATTCATATTAACCTAATCAAAATATAAAATAAATCTAATCATCTAAAATTGAAAAAATATTAAACACATGTGGGAATGGATTAGGAACACCAAACTTACTCCACATTTTCAAAATCAAATCAAATTCAAAATCAAATAAAAATCATATTAAATAAACTTTGATTTACTTTAAGCTTTCTTATTTCATAAGATTGTCTTAAGGATTTAATTAAAGTGAATGTGTTTACATGCTTTCATTGCTTTAGTTCTTCCCCAACATGCTAAACATGTATGTCATATGATTTCATGCATCCATGCTTTTCAAAAATCAAATTTAAAATGAAAATATTTATTTTATGTCAAATTGCATGTGTTGACTAAAGTAAGAATATGAGTGGCTATTATCACTATTAAATTCAAATTATTTTTTAAATATATGAATCAATTATCAAAACTGAAAGTGTACTTATCTTACTTATAAGTTTGCATGTGAGTAAAATATAAGGATGTGCTTGTGTAGGTTTTCCTTCTCTTCTCTTAGTATAGTTTTGAATAGATTTGCAAGTGTATGGTTCATTTGAAAAGAACCTAACACTTGCCTAATTCCATATCCTATTCATTCCCATGCTATTACTTAAGAAGGATACCTATACTTGTACATATAAATTGCATAAACAAAAATAAATCAACCAACATAAACTTTTGCATCCTTTCTTTTCCATTCATTTCTTTTGTACACATGCTTGTATTTAAGGAATGTGGTATATTAGTCTTGATAACCCCGGGGTTGCGAGGCTTTAGGTAGCCCTAAGTAGGTCTTGTACCTTACACCCGTGGTTAACAATGGTGTTGTACTCACTTATGCCTTTCATACATTCATGTGTATATGTGAAAGTTGGATAAGAAACCCCTTTGCTACTTAATGAAAATCATGCATCATAAACTTTCAAATTTTCTTAAATGAATTACTTAGCATGCATCATAAAGTGTGTTAAACATTCCCATTTGTATGTATAGATATGTTTAGGACTCATTCATATGCATGTTATACATGTTGGGAAAGAAGTGAAGTGATGTATATTTTGTGAATTTAGTTCATTTTACTTAATCTTAAAATGCCTTTCTTTTTGAATAAGTTTATTTAGAGTTCATCTAAACTTAGGATTAATTAAAACACTTAATTAAAACATTCACTAAACAAAACTAAAACATGAATCACTTTAGAAATTACTTAGGTTAGGGAAGGAAAGAGAGTTCCTTCTCTTTCCTCTCTTTATAACTTAGTAATTAATTATAGGATTCACTTGAACCCAATCAAAACATAAAATAAAATCAATCCAAAATAATTAAATCACTTAAATGAAACCCTCCTCTAAGTTGAACATTCTTCACACTTAGAAAATTCTAACTTAAAGCCATAGCTAAGTATACCACACAAACCTCTAAAGCACACACATTAGGCTAAGTCACCACTTCTAGCTTTAGGTTAGGGCAGTGTATGGTTTGATGCTTACTTTTATTTTTTGATATATGTTTTAGTCTAGATGTTAGGATCAATGTGCATAGAATGAATGGTAGAGCGATCTTAGTCTAACCATTATCTTCTGAGGGATTGTGCTTAAGGGCGTAATAAATAAAAATATAAATGTATTTGTGCGGTGCTTATACCCTAAGCATAATCCAATAGGCTAGTGGACTTAGTCACCCATGTGGGGTGATAAGTCAATATACATGCTTGGATTTTGTGTGGTTTGTTTAGCTAATCTCCTTTCTGTGTTAGCTAGATTTACTTTTCCTTTTCATGTAATTTTTGCAATTAGGATTTTGGAATGATTGATTGTTATGGGAATTAGGATGAGCATTGGTCATAGATCTCATCTTATGCACCATGTGATGCCTTTAGCATCCACCTTCCAACCATCAAAAGAAGGAACCAAAGAAGAAAGAAGAAAAGGAGAAGAATGAAGAAATGAAGCTTGAAGACCCCCATATCGATGAGTTCATTGCTTAATTGTATTTAATTAATTTGTAATCCAGGTTGTATAAGGGTAGAGCTCAGCTACCCAATTTATTTTTTGGGTTTGTGCGGTGGTACCCGACCACAATGGCCTCTTATTCTTTTGTGATTAGCTTTATAAATTGATTGATGATTTATTTAGCTTGTGCATTAAGTGGCATCCTTTTTCTAGTTTCTTTCTTGCTTTATGTATGGCCTAGATGTGGATTAGGCTCTTAGGAAAAATAAATCTTTTACCAAATTTAACAATTCAAAACTAAAAAGAAAGAACTCAAAACCTCACTAAAGCTTAGGCTAAAATCAACATAAAAAATTAGCAACCCTTAGCTGATGAGTACTTCTTTTATAACATCATGCATAAATGCATATTATTTTCACTCTTGATTGGAGGGCTTCCACCTTTTAGAAACTTGGCTTGACCTTTGAGAGCCATGGTGGAAATCCTCTCTCACGATTTTGGCCAATAATCTCATTTCTCATGCATTAGGCATATGAATCCTACTGAGTCAAAATGATTGTCCAAAATAAAAATAAAATGAAATATAAATTGCATTAGATTTAGGTCATTTACAACATACCCTAGCATGATCTAGTATCTTTAGGGAGTGATTTTAAGGACATAATCTCTTTCTAAATAAATAATAGCCTAGCTATCTTACATAAAGCATATGACTTGCCTACATGAATTTTAAATCATAGGAAGAGTACTTGGCAGCCAACCCCAGGCAGTGGTAGGACCAAATAGTCGGGTGATATGTCCTCTCTTGTGGAGGCAAATCAAATACTCATTTTTGCCTTAGATTTAGGTTGTGCTTTTAGCCCTTGCCAAAGCTCTCGAGATTCTAGTTTTGAGGTTGCTTCTCCCTTTTGTGGGCCATAAGCATAAATCCTCACCTCTTAGGCATTTTTATAATCTTGTGTTGTGGAATCATAAGTCCTAAATTTCTAATGAAAAATTCAACTCAATCAATTTCAAAAATGTAAAGACCAACCATATGATAGTTTGTGATGCTCGCTAGGTTTGCCCACATCGTGGACATCTCCTACTTCTCTTTCTTTGGCTTCGATAATAACTCCCTATCTTTGATGAATCCCATTTGATCTTTCAAATAAATTAATTGATTGATAGTCGTACCTATTGAAATCTTTGGAGACAATGATCATTTATCTTAATCGAGAGTATTCCTTAGGGATCTCATTCCTTAGGAGATAATTAACTATGGGGCTTGCCTTGTAGAACATAATGAACCGATTTAAAATAAACCTTACTTTACTTTTCCATGTAAAGTAGGGAAGAATCTTTGAACATATGAGATTGTCAGAGTCCTTGTTGAGGTGATTGAGTCCATTGTAGGGTGGTGACTTCTATCTTTCGAGATAGTACACCTCTCCTCAATGTCATGCCCAATCACCCTCAATAAGAACATCTGCAGATCTACGTGGTGTCAAATTGCATAAAAAGAAAGAGATGTATATTTCCATCCTCATTTTATTCTGCATAGAGTGAAGATGAAGTATGTCTTATTCTTCTAAAGAGAAATGAAAATTTTCACCAGATTTTTTGACTCATTGGGATGGTTCCTCTCTCCATCTTTGGTAAATGATTGTTGTCCAAATGTCGGGTGGTTTGTACTTTGGTATGAATCAAGATTCTCTTTCTTTTATTGGCACTTAGCTTATTTCATTCTTGAGTTAAGCTAGCCAACATCTTTAGTTTTAGGACCTCACCCCGCGTCTTAAAAATGTCAATGGGTAAAAATAAAAGATCTAAATAAAAACATTTAAAGACTTCCTCCTTATCATTTTTTTTATGATAAGGAAAGGTTCATTCTAAAATAATAAAGATAAAATAATTTTTTTATAAAAATCTTGGTTTTCAAAAAGCACTCTTTCAAAAAAAATGCACATAATAAAATATTTCCCATAAAATTTTCTTAAATCACGCTCATTTAACAATTCTCATAATTGTTATATGTAGGAATCTTCAAAAATAAAATTAAAAATCTTTTCCAAAAGCACAAATGAACATCTTCCCTCAATTCATTTTGATGAAGATTTCATTTTTAAAATAAAATGAATAAACATCTTTCCAAAAGTCAAAATCAAAATAAAGAAAAAATAAATAATTTTTTTTTAAAAAAAGCACATATGAACCTCTCCTTTCAATACACCCATACCTATTGAATGGGAGTTTTATTTTTAAATAAAACTAAATTTTTCAAATGCACATATGAATATCTTCATTCAACATACTCAAATTTATTGAATGAAGATTTCATTCCCAAATAAAAATAACATCATTTGGAAATCCCACTTAAACATATCCCATATATGATTACGTTAGAATTCCCTCTTTCAAAAAGCAATAATCACACACAAAACAAATTTTGACATTAGCAAAAATAAAATTGATTTCCATTCATACATACCCAAATTTGTTGAATGGAAGTCTTCTTTTCAAAAATCAAACCTTAACAATCATATTTTAAAAATTCAAAGAACATTTGGAATTTCATTTAGAATACTCAAATTTGCTAAACAAAGTTTCCAAATTCGAATCCAAAAAATTTCAAACACATTTGGAACTTCATTTAGCATGCTCAAATTTGCTAAGTGAAGTCTCCAAATTCAAAACCAAAGTTTTCAAACAAAATTGGAACTTCATTTAGCATGCTCTGATTTGCTAAGTGATGTCTCCAAATTCAAAACCAAAAAATTTTAAACACATTTGGGAACTCATTTAACATAATCAAATTTGCAAAGAGAAGTCTGCAAATTCAAAACCAAAACACTTTGGAACTTCACTTTTAAAATATTTGAATCCATTTTTTTAAAACAAATTTGTTAAACATTGGAATTTCATATTCAAATTCTTCTTTCCAATCAGTTCTAAATCTTCTCAAATCCATTTTGAACCCACTTAACACTTCCAGATGTTGGATGTGCTCAAAATTTAAATTCAAATCAAAATCAAAAAATAGAACACACTCATTTCTATTGCATTCTTAGCTTTTATAAATCACATTTAGTGCTTAATTTTTATTTTGATTTGAAATAGCAACTCAATTTGTTTCACTTTCACATGGCATGGACTTCACTTGGGTCAGCCAACCTATTTGATCATGAATATCCATTTTAAAATATTGATAAAAATGTGAAATCCCCTTCTTTCATAAATTTGGTAAGTAACCATCATCATCGATCTATCCTCAGATTTTAACATCTTCTCATTAAAAGGAAATAGGGTCCACCATTTTAGCAATATTATTGATTCTTTGCCATGGTTTCCTCTTTCAAATTAAAAACACTCTTTCCATCAAGCTCTCATTCCAGATTGCCTCCCCAATTTGATGTTGGGTGTTCATTACTCATCAAATTAGAACATAAAATAAATTCATGATCAAGCTTCATACTTATTCCATGGAGATGGAGGCACTACATTATAGTAGAGAAGGTACCCAATTTGATTTGGTTTATAGTGAACCTTGTTTTTCTCTCTTTTGGTCAAATGGCAGAGGAAGTCTGGATTTGTACTTCACCTCCACATGGTTGCCCCCTTAGTTATCAGGAGGTTGTATGTTGACATTCTTATGCGGGTTGAGGAGCTCACATTGATCAAGTTCAATGTGATTTGATATCCATCATCCCCCACAGCATGGGGAAACACCTTCATGGGAGGGCGAGAGGCTCATACATCCCCATTCATATCATTAGGAGTAAGGAGGTGGGGTCACCCATGACTTTCAGCGTTGATTTTCATTCACCGCTGCTTGGATACATATAACATCCTACTTACTTGGACCAATCGAGGGTGGCTCCTGTTCATAGAGAGTCGATTGGTGTATCCACCATGCCTCTACCCCCATCATCATCACTAGTTCATTGCATCTGGGTTCACAGCCATGAAGGCCATGTCGGGGGAAAGCGTACCTCGTGATGAGGCTAAGATGAGGATCCTACTCCCTCCACCACTCTGTGGTGAGGTGAGCTCTTGCTCACCTTCTATCCCGATGGTGGTGGAGAATAGCTAGTGGTCGTCCCTTCTACGGTTGTAAGACATGGAGATGGTGGCATCTATTATAGAGGTATCACATGATAGCTCCATGATAGTGGAACCTCTAGGAGTGTCACCTTTTGAGTTAGTGATAATCATGTCTCTTGTGGATCATCCCATAAGATTCACTCTCCAAGGGGGAGGCCGGCCTCATTTTATGACATTGATCTCCACGCCAAAATCATTTGTTCTGTTATTGATCATTCTCAGATAGTAGCACATTATCTTGTAGAGATGAAGAAATTAGGTATGATTGGTTGATGAGGGAGAAGATGACTTGATCCCAGAAGATGATTTGTTGGGAGACTTCAGAGCCTATATGGTAGATACGGAGGATCATCCCTCATGCGCCATGGAGTGTGATGGTTGATCAAGACATGACCCAATTAGCAACACCTCGATATGGGTTAAAGTAGAAAGATGAGCATATATATAGGATGGAACGGCTTGAGGACTTGTTAGCAATTTTCAATACTTTGAAAACAAGAGTTTATCTTCTACCCAACATTTAATGGGGTAGTGCATGTCTTGGACTCAAGTCACATCTGTTGAACTAGGTAGCACTAGCATGTATAGGAAGGATTGCTTTCGATTGGTATGCTAAACCCAAGGCAACATATAGCACACTTCAGGGCCAAAACAACAGGTGGCGTGACGCATTCTTTATTTTACTCTTCATGTAGAAATTACTTTCGATTGGTATGCTAAACTTCCAAATGGTTTTGTAATGACATTTGCTAAGTTGGAATAAATCTTTATCAAGAGGTTTGCTGGAGCTCAATAAAGGGTTACTGTAGGTGATCTCGTTGTAACACAACAACACCCAGGTGAGTCCCTTGTTGATTATATTCTCTGATGGCGTAACGTAAGTATAAAATGCAAGTCATAGTTGTCTGAGCAGCATGCCATTGAGATTCTTTTGAAGAATATCCATGGCCAGGTCGCCTTCATGGTTAAGGGCTTCACTATCAAAACATTTGAGAAGCTAATCAACAAAGCATCTTGTCTACAAAGAGAGGCCAAATAGTTGCCTTTTCAAGACTAGTTGCTCAAAGAAAAGCCACAGAAGGTCTATGAGAAGAAAGATGGGAAGGTGATATATAAGGGAAAGCAACTAAGAAGTCATCTAAGAGACCATGACCTCGGTAGCCTTTTTGCTTCCACCTCCTTTACCACCAATAGGTATGGCCTCCAAGTAACCTCCATGGCCAACATCACCTCTCGCCATACCACCGGTTGGCGACACATATACCACCCATGTATATGGTCCACTACTTGTTTTTTGATAAGCTTAACATAGACTCATTTTTGAGGTAATGAAGATCTTTAAGAATCTCTTAAAATGCAATTTTCTGGACCTAGGAGGCGAGGAAGTAGGCAAAAGTCATGATCTTAATTTTGCCCCTACCACCATATGTTAGGCCATGTTTTGGAGGATTGCTTCACATTTAAGGGCTTGAACATAGCTTCAAGATGTAGTTATCCCAGAATACTGAATAACCATCGTTCCATTAGGGTAATCCTTGGGGATACATGTGATCTTTAAAACCAATGATGGTTGGGATATCTCTTTATCAAAATATAAAAAAGATCATCGAAGATCCGCGAAACTTTCTTAAGACGAGTCTCAAACCTCCAACATCAAAGAAAGTTTGCAAGTTGCATAACTCGAGGAAAGGGGGAGCTTAGGCCAGAATAGTATTATTAGCCTCCCTTGTAGCTTCCACATCGATGACCTCCTCTCATGGCCAGCTCTTCTTCTTACCAGTAGAACTCTTGTATGATAAGGGCATTCCTTACCTCACTATACTTGATTTCTTTTGTACCCAAAATCTAAGAATTTAGAATAAATCTAGCTTGAATTACATATGTCGATGGGTTGTCTACTTCTATTCTTAATGATAACTCTTCAAGTAAAATAACAATAACAATTCAATCTTCTCTCTTTCGATTTAGATTGGACTTTCCTACTCAATCTTGGGTTTCACCTCTTGAGATAAACTTGGAATCATCCAATTCGAGGGTCCCATAGGAGAAGTTGGAGGTGAGCGATGTGTGGTAGAACCTTCCATTACTCCACAAGAGATCCGAAGTCAACCTCGAGTGGCAAGGTTACTCTAGGCATCACCTCAAGATAAGGGAAATAAGTCATTGGTATATAGAGGATAAGCCCTCCATGGATGCTACACCCATGGATATGCTTGTGGAGGATCAGCCCAAGGTGGACTACAATGTCCTTTCTCATCTAAGAAAGATGCCATCTAAGCTAAGCATATACGATGCCCTTATCATATCCAAAGAGATGAGGGAATCACAAATCAAGGCTCTCTTTGATACTGAGATATGCTTAGCTCAGCTGGATGTTATAGGTGATGAGGCACATTACACAAAAGAAGCTCAGGGGATCACCTTCATAGATGAAGACCTTCTTCTGGGGGACTTGGAGCACACCGCCCTCATCACTCGACATGACAAGTTACTTGCGAGTTCTCGTTGATCAGGTGCATGGTGAACATTATGAGTCTAAGACCCTTGCCTGTTGAGGATCAACATCTCACACTCAGGAGATGGGATGATGTTGAGAGGATTCAATGACAAGGTGACGGGCTTAAGGTTCCATAGTGTTACCTTTGGAGATAGGTGACTGGAAGACTGAAGCCAAGTTTTACATAATTGATTCAAATACTTTATTTTCTACTTTGTTCACTAGGCTTTGGATACATCAGAATAAGATAATTCCATCCTCCCTCCATCATTGCATCAAGTTCAGAAAATATGGGATTGAATACCGTGTCAATGGAGATAAAACTATTTTTTCAGTTAGAGAGGTTGAGATTTATGAGGATGTGACCTACAATCTTTCAAAACACTTTTCTGAACTTGGACAAATCTCAAATTCAAAAAAATGAAAGAAAAGGCAAAAAAGAAAAGAATAGAAAATGAAAATCAAGTGACAAGAAAGGGAATTGGAAGAAATAGATCCATATTACATTTCCAGTTCATTCCATCATATGGAGATGTGGGTAGATGGCTCAACCTCCAAGGAGAGAGGCGAAAGAGGAAATGAATAGAAGACCAGGTTGGCCATCAAATAGTTCATGTTCATGAGTACCTTTATTCAGACTTAAAATCCAGAGGATGAGTCTAATGTGATTAGTATACCACCAACCCCTCTCATGGTTCATTGGAGGTGACTTTCATCATGGTGATGAAGATGGGGCCTCAGACAAAGCAAAATATTCAAATCAAGTTTATGTGAGACTATTAGCGGCGCATGGAACCTTAGTTTACCTCACCCATCTAGAAAGTTGAAGGTTTAGTAGTTAAGAAGCTAAATCTTCGATGATATGAAGCGAAGAGATTCTTTTGGGATCATCATCCTCAAGTCTAAAGTTGATGTAGAACTTGAGAGGATACATTTAAAGAATTAATGGAATTACCATTTGAATTTTACTCACCTTGTGTTCATAATCTTATACATAAAGGTTTAGTTCCTCCATGGTGCATAGGTGTATTTTGAAAAGCTATGGAAATATCTGAGGCGAAGCAAAATCAAGAGCTAGGATTGATCTGAGTGGGTCATCGATGATAATGATTAGCTTGGTTGTTACCAATCATTTTGGATGATAGGTTCTTTTCACAACACCAACTCTTATGAGAATGTATGTTTAGAAACCTCGATGATCAGATGATCTCCAAATCAAAGAGGCACCTTTGAAGAGGAGATCCATTCAATAATTGACAAGCTTAAAAAAATCAACTTCGGGATAGAAGAAAATCCACGCTCGATGTACATTAGTTCATTGCTGAATGAAGAAGAAACCAATGACTTAGTTAGGCTATTGGCTGATTTTAATGACTACTTCACATGGACTTATGAAGAGATGCCCAGATTATCTCTTAACGTAGAAGTCCATAAGCTAGCAGATCCCAATGCTACCCTATTAAGCAAGCTCTAGATGCATGGATTAGAAATTGAACAATAGGTCATTTAAAGTCAAGATTGAATGATCTTTGGTTTTCGAGGAAGAAAAATATCTTACAGTTGTTGTTAATGTCATCCCTTAAGAAGAAGAATGGCCATATCATTTTTAGGACTTAAACAAGGCATGTCCTAAGGATGAGTTTCTCTTCTATACAAATTAATGGTGGACATCTCATCTCATGTAGTATTCTCTTTCATGGATGGGTCATCTACTATAACCAAATCAAGATGTCTTCAGATGAAAGAACATGAATGATCAATCTATATCATGCCTTTCGGCCTTAAAATGCTAGCATACCAGCCATGACTCGATCTTCAATGAACTCATCCATCATCAAGTTGAGTGCTACGTTGATGATCTAGTAGTCAAGCGAGAGAAAAGGGAAGACCATCTCTTTGACTTGAGTAGTTTTGAATGGTTAAGATAATATAACCTCAAAATGATTCCCTTAAGTGTGCATTGGTAGCTTCAAGAAATTCCTTAGTTTATTGTTACACGGGAATAGAAATAGATCTAGAAAAGATCAAAGCTATCTTAGAAATGCCACCTCCTAAGAGTTTAACTCAACTTAGATCCTTCTAAGGACAACTGGCATATTTAAGATGCTTTATCTCCAACCTATCGGGGAGATGTAAACCATTCTTAGCACTTATCAAAAAGGATGCCAATTTCAAGTGGGATGATAAGTGTCAGCATGCATTTGAAGGCATCAAGTAGTATGGTGAAGCCACGGTTCTAGCCTATCCGGTAGGCCACTCATCCTCTACCACATTGATGACTCTCTTGATGCTTTGTTGGCCAAGCCAATGATGAAGGAAGAGAATGCTCTCTACTACCTCGATCATCATTCTTCTGAAGTATCCACCTATTGAGAAACATTGCCTAGCTTTAATCTTTGCTTCCCAAAAGCTATGACATTATATCCTTTCTCATAAGGTGAACTTGATCTCCAGAACCAATCCACTATAGTTCCTCATGAAATGGCCAACACTATCCGGACGTTTGGCATGATGGTCCATGATCCTCTTGTAGTTTGATATCACCTTCGTACCCCTCCGTGCGGTAAAAGGCAAGCACTAGTGGATTTCTTAGCAGCACACCCACTTCCTGTTGATTCTCTATTTACTGACGATCTCCTTGATGAAGAAATCATGAACTTAGGGGAGGCCGACAACCGCCGATGGGAGATGTATTTTGATGGTGCAGCTTCTTTTCACAATGGGGAAGCATCATGATCTACTCTTCCATAAAAGGCAGGGGTATGAATAGTTCTCTTAACTCCAAATTATGATGTGATGAGATTCTCATACTATCTTTCCAACCCCTGCACCAAAACTGAAGCCGAGTATGAGGCTTTGATTCTTTGATGCAGGTTAACCATCATTGTCGGTGTCAAGAGCATCAACATCTTTGGGGATTCTTAGTTGGTCATCAATCAGATTGTCGGGTCTTATAAGGTTCTCAAACCCAAGCTTTGACATTACCACAAGTATACCATGAAGCTATTGGCCCAAATCTCTGAAGTTACCATTTACAAGGTTCCCCGAGCAGAGAACACAGTGGTAGATGCTTTGGCCAAACTTTCCAAAGAATTGGCATGTTTGAAAGATGAGTCCATTTCAATAAGGATCCAAAATAGACAAGTCCTATCCCTTATTGATGTTGAACTCATCGAGAGACTTTCTCTTGAAGGGGAGGTTGTCGTTGCCAAAATGGACAAGGAGAGTGGATTGGATAATCATTCATAGATTACTTGAACACGAAACTACTAGAAAAGTCATAAGCTCATCAAGTAAAACATAGAGCTCTCTCCTATGCTCTCGTTGATGGCATTATATACCGACGTTCCTTTGACTAGATGTGGTTATGTTATTTAGACAAACACAAAGCCATGGCATTATGGCGAGGTACATTGGGTCTATGCAGTGGATCAATGGTCAAAGATGAAGATGAAGATCAGACTAGGATACTCGGCCTTTGATGATTAGATTGCATGGATGTAGCTAGGAGATGCCATCAATGTCGTACATGGTGTGGTCCTCCACCAACCCAACATTCTACACTACTTTGGCCTCATGGCCATTGAGTGTTGGTGACATTGTGGGTGATCGATCCTCCTTCTTGGGGTCATCGGTTCATCTTAGGCGCCCGACTACTTTTCCAAGTGGGGAAGCCATCCCACTCAGAGGTCACACTCGGCATGTGCTTAGTTTTAGGAACCATATCATATATAGGTTGGGGTGCCTCATGAATTATATCGATAATGATATTGCATTCAAAAGCACCAAGATCCTTCGCGAAGACATGGTATAGATTTGGAGATACCCCACCATCTACTACTCCAGAACAAATGTCTTAGCAGAAGCATTCAACAAAACTCTCATCCAGATACTAAAGAAGACTCTTAATGATAACAAGTAGTGGAATGAGCAAGTTAGTTGAAGCCTACTTTGCACCACCAACTCCAACTTATTTACCCATTTTCTTAGTGTATGGGTCCGAAGCCGTTCTACCTTTAGAAGTTCAACTCCCATCACTAAAGATAGCATTGGGTAACAAGATCACTATGGAATAGAATGCAAAGTTGCGGTTAGAAGAGCTCAAAGGTTTGGAGGAGAGAGTCATGGGCAAGAACCTCGAGTTGTACAAGGCCAAAATGATTCAAGCTCACAACAAGGCAGTGCCTAGGTCTTTCAAGTAGGAGAACTTGTGTTAGTCTAAGGAGACCAATTTTGCTCTTGAAAGATGGGAGGCAAGTTTGAACCCACTTGGGAAGGCCCCTATGTCATAGAGAAGGCCTAAGGAGGATCTTATCACTCATTGATTGTAAAGGGAACACCGATGCTTCCAATTAATGGGCTCTATCTAAAAATATTACCCATAAAATAAATCATGTTTGAAAATAATTATTAATAAAAGAACAAAATCTTCCATTTCATCTAAATCTTCTCTTCTTTGAAGCATTGTTTGCTTATGTGAATTTGTGATGTAGGGTAGGTGTAAGAGTCCCCATGGCATCCTATCCCTCTTTCACAACACAAACACAATCTCCTGATGCTATTAGAATAGGTGTAAGAGAACCCAAGAGGCATCCTATTTTGATTAGCACAACTAAGTTAGGTGTAAGAGAACCCAAGCGACATCCTTTCTTAGTGGGAATTCTTATTTTCCATCCATGGCTCCACTTCATCAAATCCCCTAGCATGTTTAAGGTAGGTGTAAGAGTCCCCCAGAGGCATCCTATTCCTTTTAACACATGCACAACAACAAACACAAATCTTTTATCTCAAGCTATTTTGATGTGGGAGCAAGCCCCCTGTGGCACTCACTCATTAGCGGGTCTAGGTCAGTTCTACATGTTACTTCGCTAGTATGTCACCACAGCGGTCGCTTATTTGGATGATGTGAGTCCATGCACTTTCTTTCTAACTTGACCATTGCAAACCAATAATCACCTCGTTAGTTTGGTAGACTTAACTTTCCAACCGGTAAGCCACCTCATGTTGATTTTGTTTGAGAAGATGTGAGTTCCCGAGCTTTCTTCTTGAACTAATCATCATCATCTAACTAGGTCGAATATATTTGAGGTTTAAGGTAAGTCCCCAGAGACTCCTTTCATCTTGAATATATTTGAGTAGATATAAGTCCCCAAGTGGCATTCACTTAGTAGTCGCCCTAGGTCGGATGGCCTCAGCGAAGATGACTATCCCAACAATCTTCGCTATAGGAGGATGTGAGTCCCTGAGCTTTCTTCCTGGGTTGATTGTTGCAAACCAATGGGCACCTTAGGTTGGTTAATGTTTGCTATGCTGACAGCGACTCACCCGATGGATACACCACTCTTGGAAGATGTGAGTCCCCACTTTCTCCTTGAGTTGGCCACCGAATACCTATTGGATATATGACTAGCCATGTCATCTTCTCCGTTTTATTAAGCCCTTAGCCCCATCCCTTGCACTTTATTTGGATCACATCCTTTGCGACCACATTTAGACACTACTCAGGTTACTCTTGAATCACACAGTCCCCCTTTCCTAGTAGCCACCCCTGTGGTTGGAGAATTTGTTCAACGGATGCAATTCTCCTTGATTTGATTGCGAGATAGGTCTAGATATATATCCTTCTCGTTTAATCCCTCACAAACTATCAGGGTCCACGATAAACAAACTAAACAAACAAATAAACAAAATATTCTCTTGTGGATTAGAATTCAAGCCCCAAAGGCCCCTTTTCCAGCGGGCATCTATCTTTAGGTAGTGTCTAGATAACTCCCTATAGGAATTGCGACTACGAGTTGAGATAAGTCCAGTTGACACTCACTCTAGTCGGTCGGGTTCAATTGGTTTTTCCATAAGCAGGTTACCCCGATAGTCATTCTGTTTAGGAAGATGTAAGACTATGATGCATTCTTTCTAGCATGATTATCACAAAGCGGTGCTTAGGTGGTTTGATTTGTTGCCCAAAGCAATCACCCGTGGTCTTTGTAGTGGAAGATGTGAGTCCCGAGCTTTCTTCCCTTCAATTGATCATTACAAGCAAAAGGCACTCCTTTGGTTGGATAGTTCTCCCATGAGGCTACTCCCTTTGGTTTAATAAATTTAAGATAGGTCTAGGATGATATAAGTTCCTTCTCAATATGATCCATCGCAAACCAACAAAATCCATCAAAACAAATCTAAAATTGAAATTAATCTTGACTATCATTGGGTTGATCTAAGTCCCCCAGTGGCATTCACTCAATAGTTAGCCCTAGGTTGGGTTCAATATATTGCCTTACCAATAGATTACCCCAAGGTCCCTTTGGAAGATGTAAGTCTACTACTTTCTTCTATACAACTACTACATGCGAAAGGCATCCCTTTGGTTTGGCTAGTCCCTACATGTGTTTAGTAGATTACCCCTTTGGATTGGTAAATCGTTAGGTCTAGGTCTCATGCCTCCTGTCGGTCGCATCCATTAAACCAATAGGGCCCATCTCAAAATCCCAAATCTAAATATAGAAACAAATTCAACACACTTCCCTAGTGGAAATTTCTCTTAGTGAGACTTAAATCAAATCAAACCTCTCATCCCCTTATGGATGACTTGAACCTACTTCCCTAGTGGAAGGTTCACATATTCTATCTTTAGTGGATTCCTCCTTCCCTCTCTTATGTCCTTGACATAAGTAAAGACACATTGCATTAAGTCCTAGATTCCTTCTACAACTTGGGTCAGGAGTTGATCATCTTTGTTAGTGCTTGTGATCGTTCGGTATTGTTGATCCTTTTAATCAACACCAATACATGTGGTATTCCATGTCAGTCACACCACACCTATTGAGTGCCCTTTGTTGACCATAAGTTTAGAATGAGCTCTCAATCCATCTTAGACATGGGACTCCTCTCTTCTTTAAATCCTTGGTCAAACATATCTAGTGATTGGACACTCAACCTAGTCTTAGAGACTTGAAGAGTTAGCCATAATAGGTCATGCCTTAATGTTAGAAAATTTTTACCCTTCTTGAACCATTCCTCACCTTCCTTCCTTCAAGTTAAACTCAAATCAATTCACATCAAACTCAATTCTAGCTAATTGATTTTTGTCCAAATTCAAATCAATGCCATATGATTGAAATCCATGATTGAAATACATGATTGATCCATGATTGAAACCCATTGAAATTTCAAATTTTAAATTCTCAGTCCTTAATCCTCTCTCTTGACTTAGCCAAAATCATCTCAAATCAAATCAAATCCTTGAAATTTTTCTTATAACTCATTTATATTCACAATATAAATGAAATATAAATTCAAATCAATCAAACTAAATCCAAATTCAAATTCTAATTTAAAATAATTCTTAAGTCCTTAATTTCCTCTTGGGACTTATCCAAAATCATCTTCAAATCAATTCAAATTCATGAAATTTTCTCGAAACTCATTTATGTTCTCATTTATATTCACATATATAAATTAAATATAAATTCAAACCAATCAAACTAAATTTAAAAATTCAAATCTAACTCTAAATCTCTCTTAAGTCCTTAACTCCCTCCTAAGGACTTAATCTAAATCATATTCAAATCAATTTAAACTCATCAGCTTTTCTCATAACTCATTTATATTATCATTTATAATCACATATATAATTGAGATATAAATTCAAATCAATCAAACTAAACTCAAAAATCAAGTCCAAACTCCAAAAATTTCCTCAGTCCTTTAAATTTCCTCTTAAGGACTTAGCCTAGATCATGATCAAATCACTTCAAATCCTTGAAAATTTTTCATAACCCATTTATATTCTCATTTATATTCATATATATAGATGAAATATAAATTCAAATAAATAAAACCCATTCCAAAACTCAAACTCAAACTCATCCAAAATCCAACCTAAGCCTTTCAAGTCAAAATCTTGAACTTAGCCAAATCAATTTTAAATCAAGCCTAACTCTTGATTTTTCTTCATGATTCAATCAATACTTCGATCATGAATCCAAATATAAACATAAACATCAATCGCTTAATCAAAACTCAATTCAAGAGCCAAGCCAAAATCCATTCCATGTTCACCCTTTGAACTTGAAATTGTCAAATGAAACAAAACCCATTTGACTTCAAACCACTTGCAAATGGACTTATATTTCAAGCATTAGTCCATATGTAGGTTCAATCAAACTCAAATCAAGCTTTGACTAAGCCATTTGACCTACTTAGGCTCACTTGACCCAAAGTGACCTAAAGTACTCTTATGAGCCAAATTTAATCCCCAACAAATTGGATTAATCAAACTCACCTAAGCCTCTCATCATGATCAACAATCATCATGAGATGATAAATCACTCAAATTGGGTCAAACCAAGTCAAACCTAAGGGTTGAACAAGTCAACACTTAGCCAAAATGAAACCTAACATAGCCAAAATTCACCATAGGCCAAATTGATTGAAACCATTAATCTAAGTTCATTCATGACCAATGTTTGAACTTGACCAAGTCAACATTTGAGCCTAACCTAGCCCAATTGGCCACTTGACCCAAGTTGACCCAACTTGACCTTAAAGGTCAAAATGTGTCAAAACTTGATCTAAATCAAATTTATTGAAACCAATGGGTCAAGTTCATTCTAAATCACTTGTTGAACTTGACCAAAGCCTCAATTGGCCAACTAGACCTAACCTAGCCCAATTGACCTTGAACCCAACTTGACCTAAAGGGTCATGTTGAGCTAAATTCAAACTAAGCCAAAATTGATTGAAAACAAAGATACCAATCCACTTAATATGATTAACCAAACCTAAACCTACCCATGTCCTAGCTCAAATAGGTCAAATGGGTCAAATTGATCAACTTGACCCATTTGACCTAAATGAAGTCATATGAACCAAATTCAAACTTAAGCAAATTAAATCAAACCAAAGCCACAAAACATTTCAAATGGTCATATGAACTTGACCCAACCCTTGGTTTGACCCAATTTTACCAATTGGTTTGACAAGTTTATTTTGACCTAAATGGGTCAACATGAGAAACCATAATGAACTCCAAATCTGAAACTTGGCCAAACCTATTTTCTCAACATACCCAACATATCCAAATTTAAAATTAGCCAAATGACTATTTTACCCTAGTCCATAGAACAAATTTTGGCCAATTCCACTTGGAATTTGGTCAAAATTCATACCTTGATACTCTCTAGTAGGTCAAGTGAACCCTATGGAGGGTGGTACACCCAAATGGGTTTTGGTCAATAACTTGACCCAAGGCCAAACCGAGCACATGGCTTGAAAGGCCACATGACAAACCTCTTCCCACTTATTGAGCACATGGCCACTCCACTAATCCACTCCTAAAATGAACTCAAGGATAGCCTAAATGGCCTAACCCACTTTCCTAAGCTTAATTGGATCAAAATGGCTCCTCCTTCTCTCAGATTGCCAAAGGGAGATATACTCCCCTAATTCATTTGAATCTTCATCCATTGTTGATTGTGTGTGAGAGAGCTAGGAGTCTTTCCCAGTGATCCCAAGCTCCCTCAAACTTGACAACTTCATCTTCTTGGTTTTAGAAGGTGAAAATGGGAGCTCCCTTAGGATTTTAAACTTAGCCAATACTCATATCAACCAAATTCACTTTGCACTCCATCGAGGATCAAGTCAAAACAAGCTCTTTCCCAAGCTCCAAAGGAAAGGGATGATCCAATTGAATCAAAGTTGAGCACACTAGAAGGAGGAGTTGGTCCATAGAGCTATCTACTCAACCTCAAGAGCTAAAACTTTCACCAAAGCTTTGTCTCAACTAGACGAAGCTTCTCCAAGGTAATAGAGCACCATTGATCACCACCAGCAAGGTATGCCATTTTTTTACCATTAAATTCAATGTGGTGTGGAGCTTTGTGAAAGAAATTTTGATCCCATAGAATTTTGACCATTAGATGTGCTTGCCATTAGGGTTATATGGTGTGGGTTGATTTTCAATCCAATCCAAGCTCGATCAAGCTCGGATCTTCTCTTTGAAAGTGGACTGTCTCCATTTTTCTGCAGGGAAGAACAGGGAAGATCTCTGGTCATCCATCCGTGCATTTTAAATGGATGATTGAGATTAAATCACATTTTATAATTCATTTTATGCCCTAATGATCTTTAATCTCTATCGATCCTTGATCATTGAATAAAATCATATATGCAAGCATAATGTTTAGCTTAATGGCCACTCCTTAAAGTCTTCATTCGTCTAATAGGGATTGGGAATTAATTAGTTTATTTAATTAATTAATTATCTAAAATTTTAAAATTCATATCTCAATCTAGAAAAATCAAAAAATTATGAGATAAATTTCATTAGAAAGATATTTAAACATATAATATTTTAAAATTGATTTTCATTATTTTTGAATACTTCTTCACTCTGAGTTTGGGTTTTATTAGAGATCTTAATTTACTAATTACCCTTTAATTAATCAATAATTATTCTCAAACTTCTTGAATTTTGGGGATGACTTACGCCTCTTTATTTGGTGGCTTAATTGAGGAAATTGCCAATTCATTTCTTAATTACCCACCTTAATGTAATTAAGCTTAATTAAGTCTTTGATTAGTGGTTTAACCCTTTGTTAAAGTTAAATAAGGTCTATTTCAGTTAATGGGAGGTTTAGGGAATAATTTTGGGGCATTTCCCCTAAGCAATTCCTTAAACTCCCATTTTCTTTCTTAATCCTCTCTTAATTAGGAGCTAATTTACTAATTACCATTTTAATTAATTTCTTACAATTCTAAAACTTTCCAGAACTTAATTAATTTACTTGGGGTAGATACTTAGGTGTTCAAGAGCCTAAGTTCAATTAAGATTCAACTCATATGTGTGAAGGGTGTTTTGAAATTTCCTAAGTTAAACCCCTTAGCTTAATTAATCATTAATCATTAGCCAAATTGCATTAGACCCCTTTTTTCCTAAGTGCATTGTAAATTTAAATTCCTTGTGAGGTTTTATGTCATCTCATTGGCTCATAATTATTTGATTAACTATGCTAAGATGGTGTAGGTAAGGGGTAATTAACATGATTAATTCATACCTTAAACTAATCAAAAATATAAAATAAATATAATCATTTAAAATTTGAACAAAAATATTAAACAAATGTGGGAATGGGTTAGGAACAATAAACTCACTTCACATTTTCAAAATCAAATCAAATTCAAAATCAAACAAAAATCATATTAAATAAACTTTGTGATTTACTTTAAGCTTTCTTATTTCATAAGATTGTCTTTAGGATTTAATTAAAGTGAATATGCATCCACCTTCCAACCATCCAAAATTAGAAACCAAAGAAGAAAGAAGAAAAGGAGAAGAAAGAAGAAAAGAAGAATGAAGAAATGAAGCTTGAAGACCCCCATAACAATGAGTTCCTTGCTTAACTCTATTTACTTTATTCATAATCCGGGTTGTATAAGGGTAGAGCTTGGCTACCCAATTTATTTTTCGGGTTTGTAAGGTGGTACCTGACCACATTGGCCTCTTTTTCTTTTGCGATTAGCTTTATAAATTGATTGATGATTTGTTTAGTTTGTCCATTAAGTGGCATCCTTTTCCTGGTTTCTTTCTTGCTTTATGTATGGCCTGGATGAGAATTAGGCTCTTAGGAAAAAATAAATCTTTTACCAAATTTAACAATTCTAAACTAAAAATAAAGAACTCATAACCTCACCCAAAGCTTAGGATAAAAATCAAGATAAAAGAATTAGTAACCCCTTAGCTGGATGAGTACTTCTTTTATAACATCATGCACAAATGCATATTATTTTCACTCTTGATTGGAGGGCTTCCAACTATGCCAGAGAAACTTGGCTTGACCTTTGAGAGCCATGGTTGAAATACACCTCCTCCCTTCTCGTTGATTTTGGCCAATAATCTCATTTCTCATGCATTATGCATATGAATCTTATTAGCCTGAGTCAAAATGATTTTCCAAAAATAAAAATAAAATAAAATATGAATTGCATTAGATTTAGGGCATTTGCAACATACCCTTACATGATCTAGTCTCTTTAGAGTGAGTTTAAGGACTTAGTCTCTTTTTTAAATAAAATGACCTATATCTTGCATAAAACATATGACTTTCCTACATGAATTTAAAATCATAAGTGGAGTTAGTTAGCAGCCACCCCAGGTGGTTGTAAGTCCAAATAGTTGGGTGGTTTGTCCTCTCTTATGGAGGAAAACCAAATACCCATTTTCACCTTAGATTTAGGTTATGCTTTTGGCCCTTGCCAAGGCTCCCTAGATTCTGGTTCTGAGGCTGCTTCTCCCTTTTATCAGCCATAAGCATAAATCCTCACCTCTTATGCATTTTCATAATCTCGTGTTGTGGAATTATAAGCCCTAAATTTCTAATGAAAAATTCAACTCAAATAAATTAAATCAATTTTAAAAATGTAAAGCCCAACCATAGGATAGTTTGAGATGCTTGCTAGGTTTCCTAGCATCATGGAGATCTCCTAATTATCTTCCTTCAGCTTTGATAATAACTCCCTCTCTTCGATCAATCCCATTTATTCTTTTGAATAAACTAATCGATTGATAGTCTTACTTATTGAAATCTTTGGAGACAATGATCATTTACCTTAATCGAGAGTATTCCTCAAGGATCTCATTCCTTAAGATGTAATTAACTATGGGGGTTTTCCCCTATAGGGAACTTAATGAACCTAATTTAAAATAAACCTTACTTTACTTTTTCATGTAAAGTAGGGAAGAATCTTTGATACATATGCAGACCCATTATCCTTAGGAGTCCTTGTTAAGGTGATTGGGTCCATTGTAGGGTGGTGAGTTCTATCTTTTGAGATAGTATACCTCTCCTCAATGTCATACCTGATCACCCTCAACAAGATCATCTATGGATCTATGTGGTGTCAAATTGCATAAAAAGAAAGAGATGTATATTTCCATCCTAATTTTATTCTGCATAGAGTGAAGATGGAAGTATGTATCTTATTCTTCTAAAGGAGAAATGAAAATTTTTACTATAAAGATGATAGCTGTTCAATTTTAAACTAGATCCAGCTTAATGATAACAAACAACCAAAATCTAAAAGATCTTTCTACTTGATCGATAGACTAAGATAATATGAGGAAATAACTCCCAATTCAAGGCTGCATCAAATTAATCTATTTTTTGCCTGCAAAGTGATATTTCAATCTATTCTTAAATGATCTAATCAAGCACAAAGCACATATCAAGGTCAATCTTTATCAAGTTCTTCAAAGCAGAAAGCACAGGACTGAGGGAATAATTCCATTGTTCATACAATGCCGATGGCCGAACTAAAATTTTTTTGTAGTTATTCAGTCTATTAAAGCACACATTACTAGGCTAATAACTCGACATTATAGACCTAATATAAGTCAGAAGGCTAGTTCATCTGTACGCATCCTTCAACGAGTCATCAAAGCAGCAAGCATAGAGCTGAGGATATACGTACACTTCTTGACAAGTCAATATGGAAAAATTAGGTCAATCCTTCATCAAGTCTGTCAAGCTTAAAGCTAAGATAGAAGGAATTCTAAATCTCAAAATAAGCAAACCAATTCCTCCATCAAACCCGACCAAGCAAGAAGCTAGGGTCATAGGAATCCCAAATCTACAATAACATAGAAGAAAGAGATCTTTAGCAAACCCATTGAAGCAGAGAGTGCATGGTAGAAGAAGCTCTTAATCTGACAAGTTAATCAAGAAAAATCAAGCAATCCTGCTATTTAGCTCATCTAAACATAAGGCATCACACTGATGAAGAATTCCATCAAAACCCCATAAGCTATTGAAATTGAAGATGAAGTGATCCAAGCTTTATGGCCAGCTGAAAGGGTTAACCAGTTTTCAATAAATGTGACTCAACTCTATGTGTGAATCACATTTGTTGGGGGGAATTTGTTGACCTCCATGTGTGATACATTAGTTGAGTCAAGCTCAAAATCCAAATTCGATGGACCTTTGATGTAACATCTCACAAATTAGAGCTAAAATGCACCAAACATCATCAAAATTAATCGAAATGACCACCTCTCGATGAACAGACTTCACCATTGTATTCAGAACATCAAAAATGGTCAAAATATAAATTTTGCATAATCTAACGATCAACCAATCAAGCAATCGAGCTATTAGTGTGTCGACGCACATATTAGAGTTGGGAGGTTGCGATGGTGTCCAAACGACCTCCGTTCATGAAATTGATTATGCAATTAGCTCTAAAATATCAAAATCTATCAAATGAGACTTTCTACGCTTGATTTGGATAAATCTACATGAAAATTGAGTGGCTGAAAGTGATAACATGCATTTTGAGCCAAAATTGATCCAATTTGACATAGACTTGAACCAAATGGCTTATCATCACAAAACGGACTGCACCGTTGCATCCGTATTGAAATAACCTAATATATATATATATATATATATATATATATATATATATATATATATATATATATATATATATATATATATATATATATATATATATAGATGATTTTCGGCATAAAATTCATGTTAAGAATGATTAAGTACTTAGAAAAATTAACCTATTTATCCTAAATCCCTCAACTCATCTCTCCTCATTTTCCCTTCCCCTCAGTTCTCCCCCTTCACACTCAACCTGCATGTGAAGCCACTCCTCCCTCTCTCGTTCAACTTTCTTCAACCATTCCCTCCTAATAACTACTCCCGCTCTTAGCCAATCCTACTTCAAACTCTTTTCTATTCATTTCTGCTTTTCTTAGTAGCTTTCCTCTTTCCATTTTCATATTCCCCTCCCTCCTTCTCTGATTGTTTCTCCCTTCTGATTAGATGAACCGAGTCCAACAAATGAAATCATAAACATTCCACTTTCCATTTTTCTATTCCCCTCCCTCCTCCTTCGATCATTTCTCCCTTTCCTCTTGACTTCTCACCTTGTGAAATCCTTCCCCATCTCCCATCATAGATCATTTTTCAAATCAAACTCCCATCTCCTTTCCTTATTGAACCTCCTTGGCCAAACTTCCCTTTCTTATCATTTAGTCCTTTTACAAGGGTGAAGGCAACTCATCGGTGGGTTCCTCTTATACTTTCGATTCCTCTGTCAGTATACTGAATTACTCTTCTGACCTTTCATTTTGCCGTAGTTGAGATTGAATTCCATCATCGAAGTTTCCTATCGATCCTCGTATTTTTTCATTCCCTTCCTTTGAATTTTAATTTACCACTTCTTATATGATTGAGTTTAGATGCCAAGATTTATCTTCGTGGTTGGTGGTAGATGTGTAAAGAAATGTGTGAATATAAGTATATACGCAGGTTTGAAGGCCTCGTCACGCTCATCAGCACGTGATGAGATAGAAATTTGCTGAGGTGTTGCAAAACACCAACTGTCACACTCATCAGGGCGTGACGGGATGCCCTCCAAAACTATTAGATGCGACCCCTATGCAGAATGCTGCCAAAAAATTGGCAAATTTTTGGGACTTAATAAAAAAAAAAGAAGAGAATGACTTTAAATTAAGTTAAATATTAAATATAAAGTCCTAAAATGATGAATTTATAAATTAATTTGAAGGATCTTAATAAATACTGATACCATATAAGAGGGAATCAAGTATAAATAGGCTCCATTCACTTAGTTTACCAACAAATGAATGCTTGAGTATGTTGCATTATATGTTGAAATAAATGAGGATATTCAAGTCAAATGCAAGTGAAGCTTAAGGAGGATGATAATAAACTCACAAGAGACTCATGATAAATTTGAAGTTTAGTGTCTTTTAAATAAATATGAAATTTGATGTAGAGTTAAGAATAAATCCAGATTGGATTTAATAGCTCTTACATGAATATGGATGTGACTACGATGCTAGCTAATAAACATGAATATAGCTAAAACAATAAATAATGAAATTAGTATACTTATTAAAAAGGATTTAAATTGAACATAATCAAGCTTGGAGAATGAATATAAAATTTGATAACTCACCTATGAGAAAATCTAGATTTCAATATTTCATCAGCTAACATGAACAAGATTTATCATTGATTATTCGAAATATCAAATTATTGAACAATAACAAGCATTACAATGCTCCTCGATTAATAAATAAATTATGGTTTAATTCACACTAAGCAAGTTGAGAAGTGTTGAGAAAATTTAATTGAGACACATAAAGAATTTGATACATAGTCAATAGCCAGGAATATAATTCTTATAATGTGTCACTTTAAATGATCTAAGTGAAAATATAATTGGATTTATAATCAAAATCACGAGACACTTATATTAAGCTTGAGAGCTAGCATTCAAATACAAATGCAACTCAAGCGTGAATTAAGCAATAAGGCTTATATTTAATAAGCTAAGTTAAAAAAAAGGTATAATAGCTTGTTTATGGGTGAGAATGAATGTTGAACATGATGAATAGCAGAGATGTAAAATCTTATCAAAGTTCATAAGCTAAATAGCCATTTTATTTTGCTATCAAATTAGATATAAGTGAAGCTTCAATATTTTGAATTGGAAATACAAAGTTGAAAAATACACCGGATTAGCACTTGTAAGCGAGCAGTGGTTAATTATATCAATTAAGCTCTTGCTATATTATGATTAAAACTCAAAATTCAATATCTAAAAATTATGCAAGTATTCTTAAAAAATACCCACATGGACCCCAACACTATACCGAATGCTTAACTTTAGTGTCTAAGGATGCTGCGCGGGTTGCTTCTCATTTTGGTCTTAGGACCGGGTCTGGGTTAATAAAACAAAAAATGCAGTAATAATATTATAAGAAATTTAACTTAGTGATACATTTTGAGAAGTTAATTTTATCATATGATAGTAGATCGGAAATGATACGTCTATGATTTGGTGGTAAACTAATAAAGTCGATAGGATCTGAAACGATACATCTACCCCGATGATGGCTGTGTTGAATGGTGATTTCAACTAGAGGGGATACTTCCATCAAAAAATTAATTTTAATTTCAAATTAAACTAACTCAAATTAAGTGTCAAATCAAATGTGAAATTCAATCTCTAGAATATGTCATTAAGCTACAAATGTCTAAATCAAATTCAATCGCTAAAAACTCAAAGCAAAATTTAACCCAATCCACCTTTCGTAATAGTTTGTTGGAGGTGTCAAATTAAGAAAACTCTTGCTCATAAAAAAGCCAATGTCAAATCAAGTGTTCTATTATTTTCACTCTCAATCAATCTCCTGTCAGTAAGGATGTGGCCCATGTCCTCTAACTACGTGGCTTGGCTAGTAGGCTCCACATATGATGCAATTACGACCATAGTCCTCTGATCAAGTGGTTGGCACCAAATGGAACTATTATATTATGATCATGACCGTATCCCATATGCTCTCTAATGGCTATGTCCTTTGAGTTGTGAATCATAGGGTACACCTGATAGGGAGCTAAGGTAGACTTAAGCCTATCTCCTTAGACAAACACCACCCCAGGTCTGCAAGGATTTCTTGGATGACATAACTCATGTGTTGTTGATAAGGATCCTTTAGTCAGGTTGGGTTGACTACCTCCTCTGATTAAGTAGACTGGGGACCCCGAGAGCCCGGGAATACAAAACCATGGGATCTAGATCAGGCACGTAATCATTCTCCCAAACATACACTTTAAGTTAATATGATAAATTTCATAAATTCTAAATTTTAAACTTCACATGCTGCTACTATATGCTATGCATTTAGTGATCTAATGACTAGCCATAATCGAAAGTTCTTTCTCACTTATTGAGAGGGGTAATTAACTATATGCCTTTCTGAAAACGAGATCTAAAGTCCTCACAAAATGATGGCAAAATATTTGGGTAGTATCTTATCTACTATTTCATCTGCCTTCTAAAAATTACACTAACACTTTAAATCATACTCTCTTCATTCGTGAGAGGTTGATGGTAAATTTTTGAAGCCCACAAATTTTTGGCGACTCCGTTGGGGATAGGATTCTCTTTACATCTTTGGCTAGTCATATACGTGCTATACTAGAAAAAAATATTTGAAAATTCAAAATAAAAAAATGGTGATTTAAATGTGTAATAAATTCAAATTATTAATGTATGAGGCTCTATGTCGAATGAATTATTTTGTAAAGTATATCTTTATTACACTATTATTTTGTTCTATAGTACCTCTATATTTTGAAAGTATGGGGTGAAATAATAATTACTAATTACTAGTCCCCATCTTTCACTTTTGTAGAATGGGTCTACAAAGCACTCCTTTCACTATCCAGCTAGGGCGTGGTACAAACATCTGCTTAGCTAACATCATCATCAATACAAGAGATGTTGGAGCTACCATACAATTTGGTAGCTTGAATTTTCCAACTATTATAGTTGCAACTCCTGAAGTACCCACCCATGGTGCACAGGTCATCTTTGGAAGGCCTCGGTTCTTTGCTCCTACTCATCATGCTCACCAATCAACTCTTCAACTAACTGCTATTAAGGAGTTCTCCTGATAGAGAACTTCAATTTTTGAAAGACTGGGTCAATCTAAAGCCTCTGTAATGAATAGAACCTTCATTGGGCATACTATATCTTTGATGCCTCATGATACAACTACTTCATCGATTGAACCTTTCGTACCAAGAAAGCATGATCATGAAGCTTCCTCGTTAGGAAGCAAATTAACTAGACGACAAAGAAGAAGAAGGAATATTGAGCTGAGGGCTCAGTAGATCCTACTTGAACAACCCAGTAAATAAATAAAATTATCACCAGAAGTGAGTATTCCTACCCATAACAACTTTGATAATCTAAAATGGGTTAAAAAGAATAGCTCTACTGGTGAGGTGAAGCAATATTTTTGGACTCAACAATGATAAGTTCCACCACCGTAGAGGAGAGAACCTGAAACAATGTCTGCTAGAATACACAACGTCCTTAAAGTCGCAAAGGACAGAGGCTTAATTAAATGAAAGTTTCAAAGGCTTGCAGTGATTGGAAATACTGAAGCCCCACCAAAGAGATTTCCATCTCTTATGGTATGGTCATCGTCGAACCAAGTATGGCTGCATGGTTCATGTGACACTAACATTTGGATCACGTGTCCAAATCTGCCGAAGGTTCCGAAAGGGTAGCGGATATGGAGGCCAAGGCAATATAAGAAAAGAAAATGGTGGGACATCTGATGCACATATTAAAAAATCCACCTAAAAAATAACTCATCAGAAATGGATACCTGAAAGAAGGGATATTACTGATAAAAGACATGATGGTTGACACCTTGGAGAATCTTATAGGAGATCCCATCGTTGATCAGATTCACCCCCACAAGAGAAGGTTGACTTTGATCGTAGTACTTTAATGGAAAAAGTGGTTGTTCCATACACTGAACCAGAGATCCACTAGAAATGTTGAACATAAATTCATGTGCAAAAATAAGGCGATGAAGAGGACATTATGGAAGTGGAAGTCATCTATATGGTCAGGTATATAGATGAACTTTCTGCTCATTACCATCAGCAGCAACATAGATTCAGGGAACTAAACCTGAATTCAATGTTTATGAAGGAGAGCCTTCATAGAAGCAAGTAGAAAATGGATCCTTAATCTCTATTGAGGAGGAAGAAGAAGAAGATCAAAATGAAATGGAAGTTATGGGAGTTGATGCTATTTATATGGTTGACCCAGGAAATGATCAGCCTGGTATAGGCTTTTACTCATCGTTATTCGGCTGAACAATAGCATCTCAATAGATGCACAAGGAGAAGGACAGTTAAGTTCTTACCTCGAAGATGAGCAGAGAGAAAAATAACAACAATAAATAGTGGAAAAAAAGAGCATGTGTTGATTGATGTCGTTGTGCTAGCTAGAGAGAAAAGAGAAATGCAGCATCAAATGGAAGTTAAAGATAAGGAAATTGCACAGCTTGGAACCAAGATGAATGACATGATGGTACAAATGAATATCATGACAGGTATGTTGCAAAAGAATATCACATCAAATGTAGCACCTATTTCATCTGCTAATCAATAGATAGCTAATAATACAACCTCTATATCACTAGTCGCACTGATACCTCAATCTCCCATAGTACATGCTATGCCTAAAGGGAGGAGTGAAGTTGATCAACTAGCTCTTCAACCTATAATTCAGAATGTGGCTAGTGCACTAGGAATAATAATAGTTGCTCAATTAGAAATAATAATTAATGAAAAGATAAAGACAGTTATAGCTTCAGAGTAGGCTAAAAAGTTGGTGACTAAGGGTCTCCCTTCTCCAGCTAAATATGATCAAGTGTCATTCCTGAAAGATTGCTTAGTAACAAAATTTTATAATTTAGTTGGTATGGTAATCCGAAATAACATCTAGCCTAATTCAAGGCTACTTGTGATAACACTAGAGAGAATGATACGCTGCTCTTCCGCTAGTTTATCAATAGCCTAGTCTTAACTGCTTTTGAGTGGTACGCAAAATTATCGAATGATTCAGTCAAAACCTTTGCTGAGTTAGAGACAATGTTCGTGAAAAGGTTTGCCAATGCAACTGAAAAGTAACAATCACTGACCTTGCCTTGTTTAAAAAGAGAAAAGATTAGTCAATGATAAAATTTGTAACTTATTGGCATAACCTAAGCATGAAATGTGAACAATAATTTAAGGAAGAACATGTGATCCAACTATTAATGAGCAATATGGATGATAAAATGGCACCATTTTTATGTATAACATCAATTACAACATTCCATGACTTGCTTGATAGGGTGGCAAAATTTGAAAAGCTAAATCACCCTAAATCTGAAATCTATATAGATAAATCAAAGAGAAATAAACCTTCCAACTCAAGTAGAGATGAAACTCATGCTGCTTCCTACAGCTCAAGTGTTGAAAAATGAGTAATCTGTAATGTAGATAAAGGAAAATAGCCAATGTACAATCATGATAAGGGAAAGAAGCTTGTCCATTTTAATCCATAGCCAAAATTGGTATTGGGAGGTGATAAACCTCAAACTTTTTTGTGTGGGAAAAAAAAAAGCAATAAGAGATGATGAGCGAATGCGGCCATCTCTTAAGGAAAAGATGAACAAAGAATATTCTTTTAGAATGGATAATATGGTTAAATTATTTTGACAAGCAGTCAAAGCTAGTCTATAATTATTAGAAATTAAAAGACCTAAAGAAGATGATCAAGTCAATAATCCAAATTACTATCCATATCATTGGATGATCAGCCATCCTATTGAAGATTGTTATGTCTTCAAAGATTGGCTAGAAAAGAAGTATCGATGAGGTAAATTTACATTATCTGATAGTGTTCTAGTCAACCCTAAAAGAGAGTCTTCAATGATGATTACATCCTCTTTTATATAATCCATTAAAGACTTAAAGAAGAAAAAATTATTTCAGATTGAAGAATGGAAAACAGTAGTCTCCAAGAAGACAATGAAAATGTTGAAATAGTTAAAAGGTGTCCCTAATGTTAAGTGGAAATCACCACTTGATCCTATATTGGACTTAAAAGATATGCCTAACCAAGTATTTGGGGTTCTCAGTGGGATTTTGATAAGGCTACATCATCACAGCATGAGGAGCAGCCTACTAAATGTAGACCTCATAAATCAAAGAAGTTGGCTAAGAAAAAGAAGAACAAGAAGAAGATTACAACTCAAAAGGTTATTAACAATTTAGATGAGTATCACCTGACGACATGTCAACCATTAGGCTTGCATACTTTATGCCTAAACTTCGTATTGTTGAATTGGATGAAGAAGATAATGGGGAATCTTATCTAGTAGATACATTCCAAATCATTTATGTGATATCAGATGTTCTTTAGCATCAGTTACTTCAAAATGATAAGGGTAGTCAAATAGACTTGACCAACCGATCAAAATTCTTATCAGGAAAGTAAGAAGAGTGTGAGGAGATAATATCTAATTTTTTTTTAATGACTCAACAAAAAAGATAACATTTCAGATGAAGACTTATGTTTTCCCAATAGAGAAGAGTCAGACTCATCGATATCATCACGTATGAAATGTATGAAGTTGAAAAATGAGTCTAGCCCTTTTGGCCAATCCTCCAAAATAAGAAGTGAATATGGAGAAACTACCTCTTCAGAAGAATCTAAGCAAGACAAGGTGATTCAAGTTCAATTGAAGTGGTAAAGTCTTACCACCATCATCAAAGAAGGGAAATTCAAATAAAGACAAAGGAAAACAAATCAAAGTCAACAAAGATATCATTCCCAAAAATCCTAGAATAAAGCCTAAATCAAACAAAAAAATAGATTATAATATTCTATCACATTTGAGAAAGATCCCTGCACAACTGAGTGTGTACGAGGCTCTCTTAATGTCAAAATACCTTTGAGAAACTTTGATATAAGCCCTCAGAGATCTGGAGAGTTATGAAGCTTACTTTGCCAAAAAATGCATGATTGAATCATTGCAAACTAAAGATTTCCTAGAAATTACATTTTCTAAAGGAGATCTTATGTTAGGAACAACAGATCACTACCGTCCTCTATATGTAACCATAGAGAATGATGACATCCTGATCAACTAAATACTAATTGATCCAAGTTCTTCTATCAATCTTATGAGTTTAAAAGCATTAAGAGGATTATCACTTGATATCCAACATCTTGGGAGGGATAAGTTGATGGTTCATGATTTCAATGAGAAATTATGGAAAATCCTAAGTTTTTTTATTCTCCCACTTAAGTTTCAAGATTTATGTATAGAAGCCAAGTTTCATGTAATCGATCATACATCATTTAGAGTTCTCTAGGTTAGCCATGGTTTATGAGTAACTATGCATCGTGTATGAAGTACCAAAAGATGGAGAAGAGTTCAAAATTCAACCTACAACCATTCTCTATCCATGAAGCAAATATTTATGAAGATGCAAAATATTTTATCCCTAAAGAGAGCCTCTTGAGGCGTAGCAACACTGGGGAAACTTCATAAGTGAAAGCGGCAAAAGGAAGAAAGAAGGCAATGCCCTCTCCCTTTGATTCACTAAATCAAGATGGGTTCCTTATTGGGAAGTGACACCCAAGAAGAGCAAAATATTTCTATCAAACCTATGAGAACCTATAAACTTTCAAGAAAGACAGTATAAAATAAGTGATTCTGATTCTAACTATGATTTTGAATCTAGTTATGGAAATATAGTTGAGATAGTCGTATCAAGATGAATAACTCATTTGGTAGTGTCAGCGGACTCCTTCAAACTTATACCCATCCCTCAGAAGTATTTTAAAGAAATCACTCCATTAGAGGTTCATAACATTGAAGAATTGATAACATTCTATGTGGCATTGAGTGAGTGAGAGTGGGGCATGAACTCTATTTTACAAATCGAAGAGTTTATTCCTCATGATCAACCTATGAAAATTCGATGAGATAGTGCCAAGAATAATACTAATATACTATCCATAGAAATTATGAATAATGATGCATAAGCTTGGAATTCATATTGGAACTACTAAACATAGAACTCAAATATTTAACTGGATGTGGATCCAAAGTAGTCTTCAAGCAACACGAAGAACTGATAAGTTTATCACAAAAGGTCATGGGTTCATCCATAAATCTCTTCAAAATAAAGTTTGTTATAATATAATAGATGCTGAGATTGAAACTAATAGAGATGAAGAAGATGATCTCTATGAAATTCTTCTTACAAAGAATGAAGATGTAGAAACCAAGCCTGCACCTGAAGAACTCAAAGATGGTGGGAAAATGGCTACTATTGATGAACTTAAAGAAATCAACCTAAGAGTTGAGGATGATCCTTATCCAACTTTCATCAATTCCCTTCTACCTGATCAAAAAGTTGAAGAGCTAAAAATGCTACTTCATGAATTCAAGGATTTCTTTTCCTGGACATATTTTGAAATTCTAGGCTTATCCCCTAATGTAGTAGTTCATAAACTTGCCATTAAACTAGATGTGCGTTAGGTAAGTGAGATTGAGATTGAAGAGGTAATGTGAAAACTAAGAAGGCGATCGCGAGCTTCATTGAGAAGTATTGGATGGATAGTAACATTGTCCTAGTTAGGAAGAAGAATGATCAAATTGGTGTCTACATTGACCTCAAAAGATTTTACTTTCTTTATCAGAACTACTAGTGGATAATACTTCCATGTTCTTATTCAAGGATGGATCATCGGGATACAACCAAATCAAGATGGATCCTCAAGATGAGAAGAAATATCATTTAGAACTCTAATTGGTATATACTGCTACACATTCATGCCCTTCGGATTAAAAAATGTTGGAGCTACATACCAAAGATCAATGATGTGAATTTTTGATGAGTTGATTCACCAGAAGGTGGAAAGTTATGTTTACGATTTGGAGGTGAGGAGCTTAAATCGTGAAAAATCACTTTGAATACTTGAGAATTATATTGGAGAGAATAAAAAAATATGATCTTAAGATGAATCTTCTAAAATGCGTATTCGGGGTATCCTCCAAAAAATTTCTTGGGTATATTGTACGTCATAAAGGAATTAAAATTGATCCTGCTAAAATCAAGGCAATTATGGAGATGCCTACACCGAAGAGTTTGCGTCAGCTCCGTTCTTTACAAAGATAACTTGCATTCATCCATCAATTTATATCAAACCTATCAGGATGTTGTCAACCATTTGCAAAGTTGATGAAGAAGGATGCTCCATTCAAATGGGATAAAGAGTGCCAAAAAGCCTTCAATTTCATTAAAGTGACTGTTTTACTCCCTAGTCTTGGGAAGCCCCTCATTCTATACATAGCTGCATTAGAAGAGTCCCTTGGAGCATTATTGGCATAACTCGATGAAGAAAGCAAAGAGAATGCTCTTTATTATATCAACAGAGGTTGATAGGAGCAAAAATGAGATACTCTCCAATAGAGATGCATTGTTTGGCATTGATCTTTGATGTCCAAAATCCCCATCACTATATGTTATCTCATAAGATTATCCTCATCTCAAGGATCGATCTGCTAAAGTACTTGATGACAAGACTGGCATTGACAGGTCACTTGGCAAGATGGGCAGTATTGCTTTTCCAATTTGATATCATAAATGTTAGGCAAAAAGTAGTGAATAGACAAGTCTTAGTAGATTTTCTTGCTGCACATCCCATCCCTGTAGACTCTTCTCTTTGTGACAATTTGCCTGATGAGAAAATTATGCTCATTCATGAAAGAGAAAAATCACAAATTTGGAAAATGTACTTTGATGGAGCCTCATCGATCAAACAAGTCCAACCTCTAAATTTTCTAAGGGCAAGAGCAAGGATCAACATCGTCTTCATAACACTAGAAGGAGGGATAATGAGATGATCATATGGGTTGACCGAGCCAAGAACTAATAATGAAGCTGAGTATGAAGCATTAGTGGCAGGTCTTAAAGAAGCTATTTTCATAGGCATTCAAAACTTACATATTTTTAGTGATTCTTAGCTTATTATAAATCAAGTACTTGGCATCTATAAATCAACAAGATTGAGTTAGCTTTCTATCAAAAGCAAATTCTCGAGCTTATGAAGCAAATACGAAATATCAAATTAACACAAGTCTCTCGATCCGAGAATAGCAAAGTAGATTGCTTAGCAAAATTATTAAGAAAAAATGATAAGTATGAATGGTGATTATATCATGATCTGATATTTACTCAGAATTCTAGAGCCAACAAAGTACCAATCCGGTAGAGGTTACTAAATTTGACACAACAGATATAACTTAGTTGCTCCTCATACTCCCTAAAATCAACAAGAGTTATATCAAGAATAGCTAAGCATGATATTGCATCAAAAAAGTAGTGTGAAGCCTTTATTGTAGAAGAGCCGCACGATTGGAGGCAACCCTTCATCGACTACTTTGAAGAAGGCAAATCACTAAATAATAAATCACTAGCAGCTCAAATCAAAAAGAGAATATTGCACTATGCTTTCGTCAACAACACTTTATATCATAGATCCTTTGAACAAATGTGACTACGATGCCTAAATATAGATGAAGCTAGTAAAGTGATGGTTGAAGTTCATGAAGGACTTTGTGGTGCACACCAGTCCCAAGATGGTAGTAAAGATCAAAAGGATGGGTTATTATTGGCCATCTAAGAGATCAGATCAATCTTGCCAAGAAGTGTCATGAATGTCAAGTACAAAGGAATATAATCCACCAACCTATAAATCCATTACACCCAACAATAACATCAAGGGTATGTAATGGACCATTGATCATCATCACCATACCGCTTCATCCTAGCGCAAGTGATTATTTCTCTGTGGGTTATCCCATTTAAAGAAGTTACTACTGATTGAGTGACCAACTTCTTCATGTATATTATGGTCAATAGATTTGGAGTGCCACTCTGAATAATTTTTGACAATGGCACAACTATCAAAAATATAAAGATTTACAGATTCATCGATCGACACAAAATTGATTGGCGATATTCTTCAATATATAATCCAAGAGAAAATGGTTTGGTTGAAGCTTTCAATGAAACATTGGTGAAACTACTCAAGAAGATCTTCACTAAAAATAAAAGAGAATGACATACAAAACTAATAGAGGCAATATGGGCATATCAAAATACCTACAAGATGTCGACTAAAGCCTTATTCATAGTATTTGGAATCAAAGCTTCTTCACTCAAAGTTGAGTTTCCTTCACTTCGAGTAGCCATCCAATACAATCTAACTAAAGATCAAAATGCTCATTTGAGAATGGAGGAACTCGACGCGCTTGATGAAGTTAGATTGCAAGCTCATCAAAATTTGGAGGTTTATCGAGCAAAGATGTCCAAGGCTTTTGACCATACTCTCCTCGAACATTCCAAAAGGGAATTGGTCTAGTGGAAGAATAATTCTAATCAATAATTCGGTGGCAAATTTGAGCCTAATTTGGAGGGCCCTTTTGTCATTGAGAAAGTGTATTAAAGAAAGGCATACCAACTCATTGACATAAAGGGTGAAAGATCAATGCCACCAATTAATGGTCGATACCTGAAAAAGTATTATACATGATAAATACATTCTCGAGGTACAATAGAAATCCCCTTGTAATACATGAGCCATTTTTTAGTATATCTATTTAGGTTGACATCATGCTTCAAGCTGAGATCCCTAAATAAATATACCTACTCAAGATGAAAAAAATTTTCTGTGAAAATTCCCCTATTACATAAGGGGAATTTTTAGATTTCTATACATAGATGAAATCAATGTTACATGTTAAAACCCTCTTAAGAGCATATCAACTCAAATATTGATGTATTTACTTAATTTTATCTTGAAAGTTCTTCTAAATATGCTTTAGAATTCCTCCTATAAGATAGGAGGCATTTTTATTTTATATTAAGTTTATTTGAGTTGACATGGTGCTATGAGGCAAGATCCTCAAATATATTCTAATTCAGGTTGACATCAAACTTTACGTCAAAATCCATGAATTTAACCATAACTATTATTGTTATAGTTGTAGGCTCCTGTAGGAACAAAAATAATTTATTTTTATGCTGACTTGAAGAACTCCCAATCTTAAAAGCTTTAATCAACTGAGTTGGAAAAACATCAACCTTTACATCCTGAAGTCTAGAACACGGTTGGGTTATAAAGGTTGAACTCAACAAACCCACAAATGGCTAAGTTGCCGATGCTCTCCTCACTCAACAAGCCGTGAGAAAAGGACGTAATGAAAGAGCCCCTGTTCGTTAGTCTGATGACCAAATACCAACACATCACAGCTTAAGTCGAAGACTCAAGTAGGTTCTAAAGGTCGAACTCAACAAGCCTATAAATGGCTGAGTTATTGATGCTCTCCTCACTCAACAAGTTGTAAGAAAAAGTCTCAGTGAAAGAGCTCCTTCTCGTCAGTCCAATGATGATAGCTATTCAATTTTAAACTAGATCTAGCTTAATGACTATAAGCAACTAGAATCCAAGAGATCTTTCTACTTGATCAATAGACTAAGAAAATCTAAAGAAATAACTCTCAATTTAAGGTTGCCCCAAATCAATCTATATATTGCCTGTAGGGTGATATTTCAATCTATTCTCAAATGATATAATCAAGTAAAAAGCATAGATTAAGGTCAATCCTCATCAAGTCCGTCAAAGCAGAAAGCACAGGACTTAGGGAATAATTTCATACTTCATACAAAGTCGATGGTTGAACTAAAGAAATTTTGTAGTTATTCAATCTATTAAAGCACACATTGCTAGGATAATAACTCAATATTATAGACCTAATAAAAGCTGGAAGGCTAGGTCATCTGCATACATCCTTCAATGAGTCTATCAAAGTAGCAAGCATAGGGCTGATGATATACGTACACTTTCTGACAAGTTAATATGGATAAATTAGGTTAATCCTTCATCAAGTCTATCAAGCTTAAAGCTAACATAGAAGAAATTCAAAGTCTCAAAATAAGCAAACCAATTCCACCATCAAACCCGACCAAGCATGAAGCTAAGGTCAGAGGAATCCCAAATCTTCAATAACATAGAAGAAAGAGATCTTTAGCAAACCCATCGAAGTAGAGAGTAGATGATAGAATAAGCTCTTAATCTGATAAGTCAATCAAAATAAATTGAGTAATCCTGTTGTTTAGCTCATCTAAACAGAATGCATCAGACTAATGAAGAATTCTATCAAAACCCCAAAAGCTATTGAAATCGTAGATGAAGTGATCCAAGATATGTGGCTAGCTCAAAGGGTCAACCAGCTTTCAACAAACACAACTCGCTTCATGCGTGAATCACATTTGTTGGGGGGGGGGAGGGGATTTGTTGACCTCCATGTGTGATACATCGATCGAGTCAAAATTAAAATTAAAATTTGATGGACCTTTGATGTAACAGCTCCCAAATCAGAGCTGAGATGCACTAAACCTCATTGAATCAGTCAAAATCACCTCTGATCAATGAACAGACTTCACCATTGCATTTAGAACATCAAAACTGGTTAGAATATAAATATTGCATAATCTACTGATCAACTGATCAAGCGAACAAGCTGTCAATGTGTTGATGCATATATCAGAGCAGGAGGTTACGATGATGTCCAAATGACCTTCAATCATAAAATTAATCACATCCTTAGCTTCAAAATGTTGAAATCAATCAAATGAGATTGCCTGCAACTAATTTGGACAAATTTATGTGAAAATCAAGCATTCAGAAGTGATAATGTATATTTTGAGCCAAAATTGACCTAATTTGATGTCAACTTAATCCAAACGGCTTTCGATCATAAAATAGACTGCACCATTGCGTTTGGAATATCGAAATAACTTAAAATTGATATATATATATATATATATATATATATATATATATATATATATATATATATATATATATATTAAATATATGATTTTCTCAACGTAAAATTCTTGTTAAGATTGATTAAGTTCCATCAAAAATGTAATTTTAATTTCAAATCAAACTAACTCAAATTAAGTGTTAAATAAAATGTGAAATTAAATATTTCATTAAGCTACAAATGTCTAAATGAATTTCAATCTCTAAAACTTAAAGCAAAATCTAACCCAATCCACCTTCCATAATAGTTTGTTGGAGGTGACAAATTAAGAAAATTCTAGCTAACAAAGGAGCCAATGTCAAATCAAGTGTTCTACTATGTTCACTCTCAATCAATCTCACACTAGTAAGGATGAGACCCGTGTGTTCGACCATGGCTCAAATAAGCCATACGATCATAATCTGACCGCCAATGGTCAAATGGAATCATTATATTCACCCAAAAAAATTCCAAAAAAAAATTATTGAAAGACTATAACTCACAAACACCACCCCAAGTCAAAAGGATTTCTTGGATGATGTAACATGTGTTGATGGGATCCTTCTCGAGTTTGGTCAACCATCCTCAAAGTAGACTAGGACCACCCGGATGACGGACAATGAGATCTAGATCAGGCACATCATCATTCTCCCAACTATCAACTTTAAGTTAAAATGATGAATTTCATATATTATAAATTTAAAACTTCACATGCTGCTATTATACGCTACGCATTTAGTGATCTAACGACTAGCCTTAATTGAAAGTTCTCTCTCACTTATTGAGAGGGGTAATTAACTATAGGGGCTTGCGCCTATAGAAAACTTGGAACCATATCTAAAGTCCTCACAAAATGGGGGTGAAATCTCTAGGTAGTGCCTTATCTACTACTCCATATGCCTTCTGAAAATTACACCGACACTTCAAATCATACTCTATTCATTCGCGAGAGGTTGGTGGCAAATTTTTGGAGCCCACAAATTTTTTATGAATTCTTGAATATATGGACTATATATTATTATGGTTAAATTTTTATATTAAATTAAGTAAAATATTGATTGATTTTTGAGTCTATAAATATTTTTTAAATAATCAAATTTTACAAAAATCACTTAACAATATGCAATGATTAATCATGTATGTATAGGGAGGCCTCCTTGAATAATAAAATATATATAGTGAAAGTTGTATAAGATAGTTATTTCCTTAATAAAAGAATAAAAATAAAATTCAAGAGTATTACTTTCAAATGCCACTTTATAAACAAATAATTTTTTATATGATATTATTTTTTTTCCTTTTTTTCCTCAAATCTTAATTGAGATTTTATTGGTTGGTTCATTGGCTAGAGGTTTCTCAAAGAAGGAAAGTTGTAGGTAGAATAATAGGGCCTCAATAGGAGTATTTTTTATGTGCATTAAATGAGTATAATGGGTTGGATTGTTTACATTTACTTTTCTATTGAAAGTTTCCATCAATGTTTTATAAAAGTGAAATCAGTTTCCATTCATAGCTTCTAATCACCTTTGCATCAATACATTTTTTCTCTATTAGGAATGAAGCATATTCATAGCATTAAATGCTTTTGATCTTCTCCTGCCTATTTTTCAATAAATATATACTAAAAATTTGCCTCTACCTATATTGAAAAATTAATGTATTTTTGATCATGCTATAATTCTATAAATTGAGATCTAAAACTCTTATATTATACATGAAAAGAATTAAACATAAGAATCTAATTCTCTTTGAATAATAATGAAGAAAATCATTTCATTTTGTTGCAGATTCGATATTAAAATGGAGTCGCACATCGTTGGGTATGGCAAAAAAGTTCAAGCAATCCGGCAGGCTGAGTGTTGAATCCCAAGTGTGGGCCTTTAAGTACCCAAACTTCTTAGAGGCTCGTTTCTTACCAAATGGTGATTTTCATAGAATTGTGATAACCTTTGAAGGAGAGGGAGAAATAGAGATGAAGCTTATTATAGATGATGAGATGGTGTATGAGGTGGATATTAAGCAGCAACATCAAGGGAGCTTTGGGTTCCTCATGAATGATGGAATTGTAGGATTGTCCGTGGATGTCTTTAGTATCCCAAAAATTTTAAATTCTATACAAGGAAGTATTATTCATCTCATACAAGAAATATCGACAGCAGTAGCTATGATGTCAGTGATAATAATATTCCTGATCAATCAGATGAGTTCTATCATATTCATTTACTTGAGATCTTGTTGATCTAAGAGTATATTTTTAGTTTATAGGTTTATCTAGTAATGAAATATGAGACTATATAATAAGAATCTTAGGCATTTTATATTTAACATACAAGACATTATTATAATTGAAGGATATTTCAACATAAATATTAAATAAACTATATTTATCTTAGAACAAATTACTATTGAACAAATACCTTTCTAATTTAATCATTTATCTTTTATTTTCATATACATTCATATCAATTTATATTAGATTAACTAGAAATATATATTGTTTCCCTTCTTTGAGCATATCCTTTTGAGCTTCTTTAGTTGTAATGATTGTAATAGTATCTATTGATAATGTATTAAAAAAGTATTGATTAATTTGTGAATCAGATGACTAATTAGCAATTTATTTTTTTGAGGCATTCTTCAATATATGGACTCTATGTTGTCATGATTTTAACTGTTTTTCAATTATACTAAGGGGTTGCTTGTTTTGTTTATTTTTAGAGTAAAGTAATGTAAATACAAGTAAATTAATATTTCAGTGTTTGGTTAGATTACTTTGTAAGAGTAAAGTGAAATATTAGGGAGTTTCGAATACACAGAATATGTCATTTTCCATGTAATATGAAGTCAGACGAATTTGGGGGAAAAGGAAATACATTGTGGAACAACTGGCATCTCGCGAAACCTCACCAAGTATTTCTTCCCATCACGATTCTTTGCTTCTCGTCGCCAATCGCCAGTGATTCTCGGTTCCTGTCACTGCTCGCATGGGTTCCCGAAGTATAGCTATGTTCTTCACCTCCGGGACTCTTCTTACTAGCCAATCCTCACTTCTTCTTCGCTTGCAAATTCATTTTTGAGGACTCAATGAAGAGAACAATGAGCATGAAGCATGTCTCGATGACTTATCTCTAAATCCCAACACAACCTCAAAAGTAGAGCCCGAGATGGAAAGCCTCTCCTTCACCTTGCAGAGGGGCTTGAGGAGAATCTCTGGGGATCCTTCTATAGGATTGGCTTCTTCCATCCTCATGGCTTGTGGTCTCTGCAAGCACAGTCTCAACCTTGGTTATGATACTTTCATGTATAGGTATTACTCTATTTAAGATCTTGAATCCAGTAAACCATGCAAATCTTTTTGTACTCTATAGAATGCTAGCAAATTTCAGTTTTCTAAAAACTAAACTCATTATTTCTAATATAGATTAGGGAGCTTAGGCATGTGTTGGGGTATTTGTATTTGGTTGTGATTATTAGAAGAACTGGACATTCTTTGGTTTTTCAAAACTCCATTTTGTTTCTTGATGAGTGCTCCATCTAAAAGTTAAACACTATTTTTTTAAAGACGCTTGATGTCGCACAATGAGACTATAGACATTGATATTTCAGGAGCTATACAAGTGATTTTGAGGAGATCAAGGAAGAAGATTTTGTATTTTGACATTTTATATTTTGTGGCTATTTGTAGTAGTTGTTCACTCATGGCTTTTCAGGATCATCTTCTCTTCTATATTTATTGTTGCTAAGTTGGTTTAAGTTTAGTTGGTACTAGCAAATCATCTTCTCTTTGTATTAAATTCTAAGCACACTATTTATCCGAATAGCGAAAAAAATACACCCTAAAAACTACCTATATGTGTACATTTTCTGATTTTATGAGCTTGATTGGAGGGTTCTATTTGCGCAGCTATGGAGGGACTATTTTAGGTTTATTTCCATTAAATATGGAAACTCTATATTCCACCTTAGTAATTACTTCTCTTTCTGTTTATTTTCTAATATGTGCAGGTTTATTTTCATGAAGCAACCCCTAGTTGATGTGAATATGAAGGAGCTTTCTTTGACATGCTTTATGTCCAATCGTGGGCATCAGGTAATTTTGTTTATAATTCATTATGATTTCAAATTGTGTTTTTGTTTATTGTATGTATGAGTTTTTTTTTGTTTTCAATTGTTATAATAATTTTCTATTAGAAATACCCTAGCATATCAATGCTGGGAATATTAGCTTATGTTGTATTGCTTTTTATCAACATTTTTCATTATAGTTTCACATGTGTCTTAAATAAGACTTACGCATAGTGAGTTAGTGAAATTTTTTTTTGTGTGGTAGTTTTAATGTTAGTTTCAGATGTATTTATGTTATACGTTAAAATTAAATCAACATGTAAATCTTCTTTTTCCATTATGAATCCTTGAATTTACTCAAATTTATTTTGGATGATTCAAGTGAATGGATCTAGTCGACTTATCACTACTATGGATAGAGTTTAATTGTAAAAAAATGCCTTAGCTTTGCAACAATACATATTCCATCTACTACAGACAAGAAACAAGTGAGGTATGTGCGAAAAACTTGCGTAGGGCATATTTTTTTTGAATTTCAATTTTTTTGCATATGGTGTTCGCGAGAATTGTAGAGAATCCATAGGTAATTACCAAAGTGATCAACATGAAACTTGTAGAGAAGTTTGTTAGATTTTCAACGATGCATATTTCTTCTAATTTGGATATGGAACGAGTGAGATATGTGCGAGAAATTGGAGCAGAGCATATTTTTTTCTGAATTTCAGTTTTTTGCATATGGTGTTTGTGTGAACTATAGTGAATTCGTTGGTAATTACCAAAAGTGATCAACATTTAACTTGTAGAGAAGTTCGTTAGCTTTCTAACGATTAGTATTTCATCCAATTTGGATAAGGAACGAGTGAGATATGTGTGAAAAACTGGAGGAGGGCATATATTTTTTTTTTGAATTTTAGATTTTTTTCATGTATTGGCAGTAAGAAAAATAATCTGTGAACTATAAATTTGAGATTAACTACATTTGTTTAATTGGATGAGTCAAAGATATATTATGTACTAGTATGATTAGGTTTGGTTCATATTTTAACCTGAAGTACTTACATTAACCAAACTGTGCATGATGTGCATTATAACTTGATTTACTCATAAATTATTTTTAAGATTTGTCATGTTACTATTTTCAAGAAGAGGAAGAGATAAGAAGGTTGGAAGCTTTGAAAAGAGAACGACAGAAATGGATAGTTGCAAGAAGTGGTTCCAACGTTGTTCAATATTGGAAATAAAGTTTTCAGTTTGATGAGTTTATTTTATTTTATCTAACTGTTTATTTTTTAATATAGTTTCTTGTACATTATCCATTCTCTCTCCATTCTGAGCAAGGAAAAATGAGAAGAAAGTTTTAGCTTGAGCTTTACAAACTTGGGAGATACAAATTTCTTTTTTTGGGATTTTTAATATTTGTATATAAACTTCAAAGATGTTTCCTTTAAGAGATGGTGTACTGTTATCTAGTTTCATGAATTTAATGAAATGTTGTTATGCTGCCATTTAGCATGATTGAGAGTTGTTTTCTCTTTTTGCAAATTGCATAGTCCACTTGAGAGAGCAAGCATTGCCATTCATCTAAGTGGGTGGTGATATTTAAATTAGCATTGTTGTTGTGAGAGAAATAATGCATCTATAGCAATACGTAACTGAACGAAGTACATCAGATTGTTCCCCTTTAAGAGGTTATAGATTTAACATCATGTATCCACAAATTTTTTACTCAACATTTAATTAAAAGAAAGTTTTTGCCAAACCTCTTTTGATGGGATGACTTGTGGAGAAAAAAATATAGTGGTTGTGGCTATCATTATATATTAAGAGCTAATGGGAATGGTTTATGCTCTCTTCTAAATAAAATTATTATGAGATAAATGATTTTTGGACAAATTATTTGGAGAATTATCATCATTTTTTAACCATCTTATTATAATATATATATATATATATATATAGCCAAAAAGTTAATGATTAAATAGAATTCTAATAATTTCTTTTAGAAAGAGTAAAAAAAATTACATCAAATGGAGTGAAATCTTAGTTTGATTATTTAGAATTAACAATTTGGTTTGTAAATAAACCAAGCATTTAACAAATTATTTGTGACTTGACTTAATTAAAATTTGTTCATGATTTTTAATTAATTACTCGAACAAGCTTGAAAACTTCTATAAATACTTGATTGCTAAATGAATAAATTTAAACAATTTATTGTTCATGAATAATATTGTTCATAGTCATGGGTAAGTTTATTAAAGAACTATATTACTACTCAATTAAAACTTAATTGTGAACAATATTATTTTGTTTTTTAGACTTAATAAATTTTAATTAATATAACTCAGATATACTTTTCGACAGAACATATTCAATTAAGGCTTTGTTTGAATTGATAATCCAATTTAAACCGTGCTCGTGCATAAACTCAAATTGTGCTAGATATGATAAACAAGCTCAATGTTGAACACCATCTTAAAAACTTGAATCAAGCTCAAGTTTGATAATAGTAACATGCTTGAACTCAAACAAGAACATACTCGACTTTCAACTTTTATTTCTATTTGCAACTAAGGCATGCTACCTATCTCTCATAGATACCCTATGAGGGGCCGCTAACACGTAGACTGAGTTAGCAAAGAACCAATGGATATACCCACCACAGATACAATAATGCAAAAAATAAAAAAATAAATTACATTTAGAAGTCCTTGAAAAATATTAATAAAAAATCTTTTTCTTGTTATTAATAAAGTGATGTTGATCACATACCACATTATTTCTTGTGTAGTTTCATTTCTAACACTTAAATTTTGATATTTATATTTCTAACACATGATACATTTCACACACACACACACACACACACACACACACAAATATATATATATATATACATATATATATATGATGAATAATTCTATAAGGGGTCGCCTTTCAAATCTATATGGAGAAAAGAAAGAAGAAACCCTTACAAAAATTCATCTTGGTAAGGCATCATGCATCCATAGATGTACTTATTCAGATCAGATCATCATCAAGGTATAGTGTACTCTCTCGAAAGATAGAAGTCACTACCCTTTAATGGAACTAATCACCTTAATAAGGACTCCTAAGGATGATGAGTTTGCATATGTACCAGAGATTCATCCCTTACTTTATCTAGAAAAGTAAAGAAGAGTTTATTTTAAATCGGGTTCGTTAAGTTCCCTACAGGGGCAAGCCCCCATAGTTAATTACATCTTAAAGGACAGGAACCTTTAGGAAAACTCTCAATTAAGGTAAATGATCATTGTCTCTAAAGATTTTAATAGGAAGGACTATCAATTGATTGGTTTGTATTTGAAGATCAAATGGGATTGATCAAAAGAGGGAGTTATTATCGAAGCCAAAATGAGAATAAGTAGGAGATGCTCACGATGTTAGGAAACCTGACGAGCATCTCAAACTATCCTAAAATTGGGCTTTACATTTTTAGAAATTGATTTAGTTTGTTTGAGTTGTATTTTTTCATTAGAATTTTAGGACTTAAGATTCCTTAACATAAGATTAAGGAAATGCTTAAGAGGCGAGGAATTAAGCTTATGGGCCATGAAGGGGAGAAGCAATCTCAGAACCTAAATCTAGGGAGCTTCAGTGAGGGCCGGAAGCACAACCTAAGTCGAAGAAGAAAATGGGTAATTGGTTTGCCTCCATAAGAGAAAACAAATCACCTGATAGCTTGGACTTAGAACTGCCTGGGGGTGGCCGCCAACTAACTCCTCCTATGATTTTAAATACATGTAGGCAAGTCTTTATGCTTATGCAAGATATCTAGGCTATTTTATTTAGAAAGAGGCTAAAAACTCGCCTCCCTAAAGAGACTAGATCATGTAAAGGGACATGCTTCAAATGACCTAAATCTAATGCATTTCAAATTTCATTTTATTTATCATTTTTGGACAATCAATTTGACTTAGGCTAATAGGCTTTTTATGACTAATGCATGAGAAAGTAGATTATTGGCCAAAATCAGCAAGAAGTTTAAGAAGTGAGTTTCTACTGTGGCCCTCAAAGGTCAAGCCGAGTTCTCTGGCAAAGATGGAAACCCTCCAATCAAGAGTGAAAAAAGATGTTGTTGTGCATGATATTATAAAGAAAAGAACTCATCGAGCTAAGGGGTTTCTAATTCTTTTATCTTGATTTTAATCCTAAGCTTTAGGTGAGGTTATGAGTTATTTAGTTTTAGTTTCAATTTTTAAGTTGGGTAAAAGATTTATTTTTCTTTAAAGAGCCTAATCTATATCCAGGCCATACATAAAGAAAGGAAGAAACTTAGAAAAGCATGCCACTTAATGCCCAAGTTAAAAAACAAACAATTTATAAAATGAGAAAAAAATAAATGGCCATTTGTGGTGCCCCAAACCCAAATAACAAATTGGGTAGCGCTCTACCCCTTATACAACCGGATTACAAAATTGAATAATTAAGCAAAGAATTCATTATTATGGGGTCTTCAAGCTTTATTCTTCTTTCTTCTTTCTTTCTTTTCATTTCTTCTTTTCATCTTTGGATCCTCCTTTGGATGGTTGAATGGTAGATGCTCTAAGGCTTCACATGGTGCATAAGATGGGATCTTATGACCAATGTTCATTCAAATCCCCATAATAAATCATTCCAAAATCCTGAATATACAAACTTCTTACATGAAAAGGAAAAGGTAAATCTAGTTAACACCTACAAAATAAGGGTTAGTTAAATCACACAACACAAATCTCAAGCATTTATATTGGACTTATCACCTCACACATGGGTGAATAAGTCCACATGGCCTATGGATTATGCTAGGGGTATTAGCACCTGCAAGCAAGAAGCATTTATATTTTTATTTATGATAGCCCCCCTTTAGCATAATCCCTAAAAGAATGGTTAGACTAAGCACACCCTACCAATCATTCTACAAGCATACACCCTAACATCTAGTCTAAAACATTCATCATAAAATAATACATAACATGTCATGCCCACCTAACCTAAAGCTAGAAGTGGTGCCTTAGGTTAATGTGTGCTTTGAAGGTTTGTGTGGTATGCTTAGCTTAGGACTTTAGGTTTGAATTTTCTAAGTGTGAAGAACATGTTCAACTTAGAGGAGGGTTTCATTTAAGTTGTTTAGTGGTTTTGGGTTGATTTTATTTCATGTTTTAGTTTGGTTTGAGTGAAACTTACAATTAATTACTAAGTTATAAAGAGAGGGAAAGAAAAGAGAACTTCTTTTTCCTTCCCTAGTCCTTAAGTAATTTCTAAAGTAAGTTCACATTTTAATTCCATTTAGGTGAACATTTTGATTAAATTTTTTAATTAATCCTAAGTTTAGATCAGCTCTAAACAAACCTATCAAAAAGAAAGGCATTTTAAGTTTAAGAAAAATGAATCAAAATTCACATAACACACATTACTTCAATTCTTTCCCAACATATATAACATGCATATGGATGGACCCTAAGCATATTTATACATACAAATGAAGATAGTTAACACACTTTATGATGCATGTAAAGTAATCCATTTAAGAAAATTTATAAGTTTTAGATGCATGGATTTTCTTAAGTAGAAAAATTTTTTCGTATCCAAAATTTTACATACATGCATGAAAGTAAGAAAGGCATAAGTGAGCACATTATTGTTAACCAAGGTGTGAGGTACAAGACCTACTTAGGGCTACTTAAAGCCTCACAACCTTGGGGTTGTCCAAACTAATATACCACTTTCCTTAAGTACTAACATGCATATAAAAGAAATGAAATGGAGAAACAATATTTAAAAGTTTACTTAATGGTTTTATTTTATTTTGATATTTATTTATGCAAGTGTAGACCATCCTTCTTAAGTGAGAGCATAGGGATAAATAGGATTTAGAATTTTGTAAGTGTTGGGTTCTTTTCAAATGAACCCTACATCTTACTAACCTATATTCAAAGCTATGCTAACATAAGAGAGAAAGGAAAGGCTACACTAAACATATTTTATAATCTACCACATGCAAGCTAATAATGAATAGAACACTTTTATATTTGATGTTTCATTTATATATTTTGAAAATACTTTGGATTTACTAGATGTAATAGCCATTCATATTTTACTTTATCCAACACATGCACATTTGACATAAAGTAAATAATTTCATTTTTAAAACTTTGAAAACATGAAATCATGGATGCATAAGTCCCATGGCATACAATTTAGAATGTTGGGAAAGATCTAAAGCAATGTAATGACATGAACAAACTAACTTTACTTAATTCCTAAAGATATTCTTAAAGAATAAGAAAACTTAGAATAAATCAAAGTGAATTTCAAAATGATTTTTGTTTGTTCGAAGTTTGATTTAATTTTGAAAGGGTGAGATTAGTTTGCAGTTCCTAATCCATTCCCACATGTGTTTTGTATTTTAGTTTAATTTTAGATAATTAAATCCATTTTTAAGTGTTGAATAGGTTAAGGTATGCATCAAGTGACTCAATTAACCCTTACCTACACCACCTTAGAAAAATTAACTAAATAATTATGAGCCAATGAGATGACATAAAACCCACAAGGTAAGTAAATTTGTAATGCACCTAATAATGAAAAGGCATAATGCAATTTGGCTCACAATTAAAAGTTAATTAAGCTAAGGGGTTTAGCTTAAGTACTTTTAAAACACCCTTTCATACTTATGAATGTGGTTTTAATTTCTTTAATTAGGCTTAGGTTATTGAACACCTAAGTATCTACCCAAGGTAGATTAATTAAATTCTAGAGATTTTTAGAATTTTGAAAATTGTTTAAAGGGGTAATTAATGAATTAACCCTTAATTAAGAAGGGGATTAAGGAAAGAAAAGGGGGTTTAGAGAATAGCTTAGGGAAAATACCCCAAAATTATTTCATAAAACCCCTACTTATTTTCATTCTTCTTTTTAAATGCAATTCAAACTTCAATCATGGTGGGAAAAGGGGCAATAGCCACAACTATGCCTCCTTTTGATTTAAGTTTTCAGGTTTGAAGGAACTCTTTCATTTCAATTTACATCCTTAGGTGTTTTGACACCTTTTGAATGTAGTAGAACAAATGGTGTTCATTCAAGGACCCTGTCCTGATTCTCTTTAGCTCTAGTACCAAGCCAAAGTAAGATTAAGGACAAGTTAAACTTTGAGTCTTTATTTTGGAGATTTTCTTTTCAAATCTTGAAGTACTTTTCATACTTTTTTAAATTTAATATCTCTTTATCATATTGGAATGGTTTCAAATCCATCTTGACCAGATTTAGGTCTAACAGAAATGACTTATTTTTCATTTATTTCTCTCACCCCTCATTTTATTTTGGAATTTGGTTCTAGGACCCAATCGTTTAACTGTGACAAACGAAGGGTTCTAGAACCTCTATTCAAGATGTTGGATAGGCTCAACCAAGAATGAAATGGAGAGGTATCCATCGGAATGAAAGGCAGTCTGGAGTGACAAGCTATAGATATATAGAACTAACCACTTATTTCTAAATATGGAGAGAGGACCATTCCCCAGTGGAATCGCTAGAAAATATATTGGTTATTTTCTCTGGAATAGAGAAAAGAAATGACACCACATAGAGTTTGGGAATATTTTTTTTAGATGATCAAATACGATATTAAGGAATAAACATATTATATTGAAAGATAAACACGCTCTCCTATAATGGATTCAATCATTTCAATAAAAGACTCTTAAGGATAATGGGTCTATTGTGTACTAAAGTATTTTTTTTCTGAACTACATGAAAAAGTAGAACGGGGTCTATTTTATCTTGGGATCGTGGTTCCCTATAAAGGAAAGCCTCTATAGTTAATTACATCTTAGGAAGGGTCTCTTACTAAGAATACTCTTGATTAAAGAAATAAGTGGTTATTCCTAAAGACTACTAAGGTAGCCTTCAAAGATTGATTTTGGGAAATTCAATTGGGAGAGGTCCAAATTGGAGAGAGTTATTTTGATGAGTCAAATGAAAAAAAAGTAGGAAATATCTATTGATACTAGGATGCCCAGTAGATATTTCAACTATCCTATAATTGGGATTCAAATTTGAGATTTAATCTTAGATTTCAAGTTATCATTTTCTTAGAAATCTAGGACTTAGATTCTAGCAGCATAGGAATGCAAAAATGCCTAGGGTAGAAGACTTATTCCTAAAGGATGCTTAAGAACCTAGTCTACAGGTTCTTCTGACAAATGTCAGATGCTTGACCTAATTCTATCCTTGAGAATCAGTGGCCATTCTCCTCACTTGAGGAACTAACCTATCCGACTCTTAGACTTACCTCTGAGAAGGTTGCCTAACTCCACCTAAGCACATTTTAAAACCATGAGGCTAAGTCATATGAATGCAAGATGGTGGGCATTGTAGTTTTAGGAAAGAAATCTATGAACCTAGACTTACTCTTTAATCTCTAAGATCATGTAGGGTATGAATATGTACCTGACAATGCATATTTTTAGGATTTTTATAATTTTGACTCAAGATTCACTTAGGTCATAGGAATGCAATTTATGCCTAATGCATGCAATTAGAAAAAGATTATGGGCCAAATCAAAATAGAAGAATGCATACTTCCACCATAGGCTCTCAAAGGTCAAGCCTAGGTTCTCTGGCAAGGATGGAAGTCCTTCATTAATCAAGAGCGAAATAATATAATTTATGCATGATATTAAAACTTCCAGCTAAGGGGTTGCCATATATTTTATCTTTCTTTAATATCTAAGATTTTAAATGAAGATTATGAGTTATATTTCTTTTTATGTTTCAATTGATTTAGTTGGATAGAAAGTTTAGTTTATCTTATGAGCCTACGTTTAGGCATACATCACAGCATAAACATAACATAGAAAGACCTAAGAAAAGGATGTTATTTCTATTGCACACCCAAAATAAATCATGCCAAATTAAATTATATAAGGAAAAGGCCAATGCTGTCGGGTACTGCTGTACACCCCAGAAGAAAGAAAAATGGGTAGCCGAGTTCTGCCCTTATACAACCCGGCATAGAACTACAAGTTCAAATATATGGGTCTTCTTTTGAGGAAAGTCTCCTTGTTCATGGACATCCATCGGGCTCCACAGGGGACCACCACACCATCTCCTGGTTGGGTCAGCTCCTGCTAATCCTAGACCCCATAGATCCTAACCTAATTTTAAGATCAAATTTACATTTAAAATTCAAAAGAAATACTAAGCCCTGCAAAATAGATGTTAGAAAATATACACAGCACACAAAGCAGTTTATATTTCACAAACATACAAGCTTAGCATTAGTTGCTTGCCAAGCCCACATGTCCTATGGACTATGTTAAGGGATTTTCACCAATAACAATTTATGATTTATTTATTAGAGTGATCCCTTTAACACAGTCCCCTATAAAAAATAGTGTTAAGTCTTGAAAGAATGCCCTAACATCCAGTCTAACAAACAAACAAGCCTAGATATCCAGTCTAAAGCAATACACCACACAGACATGTGAAGCACAGTACAATATATCACATGAGATTAAAAAAAATCACATAACGATCTAACCTAGATCTAGATATAAGTAATCTAGTGTGTGTAGAAGTGGGGTTTGTGTGGTATGTCTTTGCTAGGCCTTTAAGTTTAAGTTTGAAGTTTGAATTGGTTTAATTTTTTTTACCTTTGGGTGGTTTCAATTCAAATGATTTAGTGATTTAATTCCCATTTTATGTTCATTTTATTTGGTTAAAGTTGTGTAGGTTTTCAAGAATGAAGAATGGAATGATTCCATTTTTGCATGGAGCTCTTTCCATTCATCCTAAGTCCTAATGAAGTTTCCAAAAGTCTAACTAAAATCCTTAAGTATTTTAATTAATCCTTTTGATGTTATTTATATTTGGATTTGATTTATGTTATTTCATTTATTTGAATTACTTTGTTTGATTTAATTTATTTGACTTATTTTATTTTGAATTAAGTTATGTGGATTTCATTTGATTTGGCTTATGTTAATTTAAAGAGTTTGATTTAAGTTTGATTTCTTAGTTATTAAATCATGAATTTGTAAGCTTAAGGTTTAAATTCATTAATATGAATTAATACCTTAGGTTTGTTCATAGATTATTCTAAACTTAAAATACTTAGGTTAATTACTTGATCTGATTTGATTAACCTAGGTTTTAAGTTTATTATCTAAATTCATTAAGGATGAGTGGTTTCATTAAACTTAACTTAAGTTGTTTAATTATGTTTGAATTTCATTAAGTATTGATTTTCTTAAATTTTTGATATTTGATTAAATTCTTTGACTTAGGAAGTTTTGATGAATTACCCTAAATATTTTTGATGTTTAGTTCAGATAATTTCTATTTATTTGTTGATTCAATGAATTAATGATTCTTCTTAATTATTATTTAGTTCATATTGACCTAAAGAATTGGAAAAAAAAAGAATTCCAAATTTATAGACCAATTGGGTTTGATATAATTATGGAAAATCGGAATACATGCCAATCTTATGTTTCTAAAGTTTCAGCTTGATTAGAGATGTAATTACGGTGTAATTAAGATTTTAATTATTTCATTAAAACTTAAATTAGGCCTAATTTATTAAGATTAATTAATGTATTTTATTTTTCACTTATTCTTCACTAAAATATATTTCCAATGAAGGTTTATTCATAATTTTTGGTTAACTAGTTGATTTATTATGATTTAATTAAATTCAGGTCATTTAATTGAATTATTTAATTCTTTTAATTACGTAATTGAGTTAATTAGTGATCTATGAGGTTCATATAGGTTTGATTTGGTTTAATTAATATTCTGATGTTCATTAATATTTATTATGTTAATTTAAGGTTATTAGATTAAAGTTTCCTAATTATTTCATTAAAAAGTAATTAATTTAATTAATTTAAAGGTTAAACACATGAAATTATAATTTTGCTTGAATTCAGAGAATTAAATCCCCAAAAATTTACCTAAACTATGATTTAAGCTTAATTTCATTTTCCCAAAGTTTCAAATTAATTGAATTATTAATTTAAGAGTAATTAGAGTTTAATGTTTTTTAATTAAACCCAAATTAAGAGAAAATTATTCTATAAAAATTAGGGATTTTAATTTCTGTGGATTCCTCTCATCAAGACAAATTCATAGAGCTCTTATTTATAATTTTCTAAGTTTTCTTTGATTTTATATGATTTTTGAAGTTTTAAGGTTTTTAATTAATTAATTAAACCGTTAATTAACTAAAGTTAATGGTTTTTTAAGCGGGAGAGACCCACGCGATAGAGTTAAAATGCAGGATCGCTTACGGACCATCCAATCAAAGATCCGAAGGTCCATAGTGATCCATGGCATCGCTGCGATAATGTGGGGATCGATTCCATTCGCCGGACGGTCGAATCATTCCGCGTCCTTAAGGAATTTAATCTGATGGTGTGCCTAGATCTGGGCCGGCCGATCGCAGATCGGATGGTCCAAATCATCCCCTATGGTCCTCAAGGAATTTAAATTAGATTGTGCGCCTAGATATGGACCGTTCGATCCAAATACACGGATCAGACGATCCAGAGATCGTCTTCTTCATTTCCTGCGGGAGCTAATAACTGTCCAACTTATTTTGTTAATATCTTTTGATCCCGACAATGAAATCATGCGATTTCAAGTGCTACACGATTGTGGAAAGAAATCCTATGATTCTATACAGTTGCATCAACTAGAAAATCACATTTCCTAAGAAATGATCAAAACTGAATTGCTTAAGAAAGATGAGGGTTGTGCTAATGGCATACCTTGATCCGTTGCTCGATTGGCTTCAGAATTGATTCATATAGCTTCAATTCTTTGAAAGATGATTGTGCGCCAAAGGAATTGAGTCAATTCATTGTCTTTTGATCTCTCCACCAAGATACTTCTCTACATAATGGCTTTAGTGGTTTGCATTATTTCCAACTGCTTAGGAAGTGGGAAAAGCTTCGATTGAGTTTAGTTTTGAGTGTTGAAGGTGTTGGTGCAGCCAATTTGGCTTGAGGTTGTGTATATATTCTTCCTTTACTTTGGCTGAGCACTATTCACCTTATTTCCTCTCCTTCTTATCTTTTTTTTTCTTGGAGAAGCCAATATTCCTCTTGGCTTTTTCCTTGATTTCCTCCTTCACTTGAAGGCAGCCATCTTTCATTAGGAGGTGGTATGGGATGAGGATGGAAAAAAGTGGTAGAAGGAAATTGGTATTTTTCTTTCTTCTCATTTTCCATTTTTGAATTCCCCTTTTTATATTGCTTTTATTATTTCCATGAAATATGGCATTATCATCTTAGTTTGGACTAAAGTATGATATGCCCAAATTAATCTCAAAATGGAGCTTAGATTAGATTTAATTCCATTTGGATTGTCTTAGGTAATTTGAATCCGAACAAGTGCTTTGATTTTAGCATGATCTAATTCAAAATCGACTCAAGGGTATTTTTGAAATTAAATATAATTTGATTTCTAATCATTTTGGATTGATGATTATTGATTGTTGATTTGATTAATTGATTTTTAATTTAGATGCTTTAGTTGATCCTACCTAAGCCAAATAGGTTAGATCCAACCCATGGTGAATTCCCTAGGTTACTAAGCATAGTGTCCTATGCATTGAATTAGGAGAATCCTATTTGAGATTACGATCTCTTTATTGCCAAATTAACCTCATCCAAAAATGAGATCAACACAACTCACTCGATCTAACATTAATCCAACTTAATCATAGGGAAAACCAACTAATTATACTTTAATTACCCTTAATTACATAAAGGGGTAATTAGGGAATGAGCTAGTAATTTCCCTAATCAAGTCCTCAATAAATCTCAAAAAAATTAGGGGAGGCAGATGTCATCCCCTAAAATGAACCCTAGAAGTTTGAGATTAATTGGTGACTTAATTAAGTAATAATTAGCAAATCAACATTCCCAAAGAAACCTAAATTCAGAGAAAAAGGGGAATCAAAACATATTGAAAATAATTTTAGAATATTCTAGATAGAATTATCTATCCAAGGCATTTTTCCTTTTATTTTTTTGATTTTTCTAGGTTGAGTTATGATTTATTGAAGTTATCTGATTTAAATAAGAATTAATAAAGAATTTTCTTAATCCCTAACTAATCCTTGGCTCACGGCGTGACACGTGGCGGTGGTGGTCAGCGCGCTTTACACACGTCGCGCTATGAACCTTTACTTAAGTTGTGAAATCGGGAGGGCGGTGGCGGCATGTGCGCTTTTACTTTTAACCATCCGATCAAAGATCGGAAGGTTGAGGATACACCCGTGGTTTTAAAAGGGGAATTAAATTCTAAAATGAATGAAATAATCTCAACCGTCCATCTAAAAATATGTGGATGGATGGCTGAGATGGGCTGAGTTCTTCCCTTCCGAGGAATGTGAGTCGTTCACAATCCAAGGGGAGATCTGAGCCCGATCCTTCAAACATAAACTAATCGATTGATAGTCTTTTCATATTGAAATTTTTAAAGACAATGATCATTTATCTTAATCAAGAGTTTTCCTAAGGGATACTATCCCTTATGATGTAATTAACTATGGGGGCTTGCCCTTGTAGGGAATTTAACGAATCCAATTTAAAATAAACTCTATTTTACTTTTCCATGTAAAAGGGAAGAATCTCATACATATCAGACCCATCATCCTTAGGAGTCCTTATTGAGGTGATTGGTTCCATTAAAGGGTACTGACTTCTATTTTTCGAGATAGTACACTATTTCCTTGATGACGTATCTGATCACCTGAATAAGTACATCTACGGATCTGTGTGGTATTTTTCCAAGATGAATTTCTATATAGGTGTTGCCTCTTTCTTTTCTCCCCACAGATTTGAAAGGCAGCTCCCTTATAGAAATTTTTCACCACAATAACACAATTAATTACTAAGTTATAAAGAGAGGGAAAGAGAAGAGAACTTCTTTTTCCTTTCCTAACCAAAGTAATTTCTAAAGTAGGTTCATTTTTTTACTTTTGTTTAGTGAATATTTTGATTAAATCTTTTAATTAATCCTAAGTTTAGATGAACTCTAAACAAACACATTAAAAAGAAAGACATTTTAAGATTAAAGAAAATGAACTAAATTAACAAAACACACATTACTTCATTTCTTTCTCGACATGTATAACATGCATATGAATGAATCCTAAGCATATTTATACACACAAATGAGAATATTTAATACACTTTATGATGCATGCTAAGTAATCCATTTAAGAAAATTTGGAAGTTTTATATGCATGATTTTCTTTAAGTAGATAAGGTATTTCTTATCCAATTTTCACATGCACACGTGAAAGTAAGAAAGGCATAAGTGAGTACAGCACCATTGTTAACGGAGGTGTAAGGTACAAGACCTACTTAGGCTACTTAAAACCTCCTCAGGGTTGTCTAGACTAATATACCATTTTCCTTAAATACAAACATATGTATATAAGAAATGAATGGAAAGAAAGAATGCAAAAGTCCTATTAATTGATTCATTTTGTTTATGTCATTTAGGTGTACAAGCATAGGTAACCCTTCTGATTGATAAATAGGATATGGAATTGGGTTAGGTCCTTTTCAAATGAACCATACATCATACCAACTCCTATTCAAAACTATACTAACATAAAAAAAAAAAAAAAAAAAAAAAAACATAAGCATCAAAATATTTAATAATTGTGTTTTGAAAATAATTTGAATTTAGTAGCCACTCATATTTCTACTTTAGTTTTGCAAATTAGACATAAAGTATTTCATTTTTTTTCAATTTTGAATTTGAAAAATATGAATGCATGAAACCACATGACATACAAATTTAACATGTTGGGAAAAGAATCAAAGCAATGAAAGCATGTAAACACATTCACTTTAATTAAATCCTAAAGTCATTCTTATGGAATAAGAAGGTTTAAAATAAATCAAAGTGAATTCATTGTGATTTTGTTTAGTTTTAAGTTTGATTTAATTTTGAAAAGGTGAGTTGACTTTGCCATTCCTAACCCATTCCCACATGTGTTTGATATTTTTGTTTAATTTTTACATGATTAGATTCATTTTTATGTATTTATTATGTTAAGGTATGAATTAAGCAAATTAATTAACCCTTACATATACCACCTTAACATAGTTAACCAAGTAATTATGAGCCAATGAATGACACAAAAACTCATAAGGAATTTAAACTTGCAATGCACCTAGGAAAAAAAGGGCCTAATGCAATTTGGCTCATGATTAATGGATAATTAAGTTAAGAGGTTTAACTTAAGTAATTTCATAACACCCTTTCACACATATGAATTGGTTTTGATTTCCTTAATTGAACTCAGGTTTTTAAATACCTAAGCATCTACCCAAAGTGGATTAATTAAGTTCTGGAAATTTTTAGAATTTTAGAAATTAATTAAGGGAATAATTAATGAATTAACCCTCAATTAAGAGAGGATTAAGGAAAGAAAAGGGGGTTTAGAGAATAGCTAAAGGAAAATGCCCCAAAATTACTCCTTAAACCTCCTATCTACTAGATCTAACCTTAATCAACTATAATAATAGATTAAAACCACTAATCATATCTTAACTATCCTTACATTAAGGAGGATAATTAGGAAACATTTGTAATTCCCCTAATTAAGCCTTTAATCCCAAGAAAATTAGAGGTCATCCCCTAAAACATACCCATGAAGTTTGGGATTAATCAAAGAATTAATTAAGAAGTAATTAGCAAAATATGATTTCCAATAAAACCAAAATCATAGAAAATAAAAATTCAAAATCTATTGAAATTATTTTTTAAATATTCTAGGTTGAATTATCTTTCAATAAGATTTTACCTCATTTTTTTTTTTTTGAATTTTAGTGAAGGAGATATGAATTTTAGAAGATCAAAAGATTAATAATCATTAATTAAATCCCTAAATTAATCCCTCGACTCTCGCGTGACGCGTGTGTGCTTACACACTTTACACACATGCGTCCTTAAATGTCATGTCGGTGGCACGGCGGTGGGACACTTTGATCCTACCCCGGTTTATAAAAGGAAAATTAACTCTAAAATGTGGAATAATCTCGCGTCCATCCAAAAAATGCGGATGGCTGAGATGATCCAAGTTCTTCTCTTAGGATTAACATAGGCGGTCCATGATCTTAGAGAAGATCTGAGCTAGATTGAGCTCGGATTGGAACAAGATTGTTCCCACACCATCTAAAGCTACTAAGGAGCATATCCAATAGTGGATTTTACATGACTTGAAAATTTCTTTCACAAAAGACCAACACCCCCTAAGCTAGGTGGTCAAAAAATTTCATACCTCACTAGAGGTAATCAGGTGCTCGAGCTTAATGAGGTAGCTTCGTCTAGTGGAGATGAAACATTGTTAAAATTTGCAGGCCTAGGGTTGAGTGGATCTTCTTATGGATCAACACCACTTCATCTCCCTTGCGACTTTGATCCAATTGAGGCTCTCATTACTGTGGGAACTCAAATGGATGCTTGGGTGCACTCGAATTGATCCCCTGAGGGAGTGTGCAAGAGGAATTGAAGTAGCTTTAAGTGTGGAGGAAGTAGAAGGTTCAAGTGAGCTCCCCTATTTTTTCAATGGAGAAAACCGAGAAGAAGCTATTTCAAATCCTCCTTAGAAAGCTTATGATGGCTCTCTGATCTTTCCTAACACTCTCTAGGCTTCAATCAAATTAGGGAATGATAATTTCAAATTGAATTAGGGGTAGTATATCTCCCCCTATGCCAATCGGACAGCCGATGCCTTCTTTTCCATTTTGAACTAATTGGCCACATTGGAGAGGTTGTTTATGCTGTTAGCTCTTTGCACATGGTCAGTTTGAGGCTTTGAGTGGATTGCCAACCTCCCATGTGCATCAAATTGAGTGGAGGAAGGATTTGGAATGAGCCAATTTGACCCATGGGGTCGAGTTTGGCCTTGGATCCATTTAAACTGAACCAAACCCATTGGGTTTGGTGCACCACTCTTTATTAGTCCACTTGAGCTATTAGGAAGGCATCAAGTTGATATGAAGAGGGTATGACCAAATTACCCATGGATTAGGCCAAAATTTGTTCTATCTCCTAGGGGTAGAATGGTCATTTTACTAATTTTCAATTTGGATATATTGGGTATGTGGAGAAACTAGGTTTGGCCAAGATTCATGAGATTTGGAATTCATTTGATAAGATTTGGCTCATGTTGACCCATTAGGTCAAAATGGGTCAACTTGGCTCAACTTGACCAATTGGTCAAATTAGGTGAAACCAAGGGTTGGTCAAGTTCATATGACCATTTGAAATGTTTAGGTGGCTTTTGTTTGGTTCAATTTGGATTAGTTTTGAATTTGGCTCATATGACTTCATTTAGGTCAAATGGGTCAAGTTGACTAATTTGACCCATTTGACCTATTTGGGCTAGGTCATGGGTAGGTTTAGGTTAGGTTGGTCATATGGAGTGGATTGGTATCTTTATTTCTAATCAATTTTGGCTAAGTTCAAATTTGGCTCAACATGACCGCTTTAGGTCAAGTTGGGTCTAAGGTCAATTGGGCGAGGTTGGGTCTAGTTGGCCAATTGAGGCTTTGGACAAGTTCAACAAGTGATTTGGAATGAACTTGACTCATTGGTTTCAATCAATTTGGTTTAAATCAAGTTTTGACACATTTGACTTTTTTTGGTCATGTTGGGTCAACTTGGGTCAAGTGGCCAATTGGGCTAGGTTAGGCTCAAATGTTGGCTTGGTCAAGTTCAAACATAGCTCATGAATGAACTTAGATTAATGGTTTCATTCAATTTGGCCTATGGTGGAATTTGGCTATGTTAGGTTTCATTTTGGGCTAAGGTTGACTTGGTCAACCCTTAGGTTTGACTTGGTTTGACCCAATTTGATTGATTGATCATGCCTTGATGATTGTTCATCATGATGAGAGGCATAGGTGAGTTTGATTCAATCCAATTTGGTTAGGATTAAAATTTGGCTCATAAGGGTACTTTAGGTCACTTTGGGTCAAGTGAGCCTAACTGGGTTAAATCTTGGTCAAAGCTTGATTAGAGCTTTATTGAACTTGTATATGGATTATGATTGAAATATACTTCCATTTACAAGTGGTTTGAAGTCAAATAGGTTTTGATCTATTTGATAATTTCATATTCAAAGGAAGAATATGAAAAGAGTTAGGGTTTGATTTTTGAATTGATTTTTGATTTAGTGATTAAAGTTTGTATTTATATTTGAATTCATGATTGTAGGGTTGATTGAATCATGAAGAGAAATCAAGAGTTTGGCTTGATTTGAAGTTGGTTTGGCTATGTTCAAGATTTTGACTTGAAAGGCTTAGGTTGAATTTTGAGTGGATTTGAATTCAATTTTTGAATTGGTTTTGATTGTTTTTATATTTCATTTATATATGTAAATATAAATGATAATATAAATGGATCATGAGAAAATTTCAATGATTTCTAAGTCCATGAAGGAAACTTAAAGGACTTAAGAAAGATTTTAGATTTGGAATTTGATTTGGGTTTTGATTATTGATTTGAATTTATATTTCATTTATATATGTGAATATAAATGAGAATATAAATGAAGAGAAAATTTGAGTTGAATTTGATCATGATTTAAGTTAAGTCCTTAAGGAAAACTTAAAGGACTTAGAAAATTTCATGAGTTAATTTTGAATTTTGAGTTTAGTTTGTTTGGATTGAGTTTATATTTCATTTATATATGTGAATTTAAATTAGAATATAAATAAATTATGAGAAAAATCTTATGAGTTTGAATTGGTTTAGATCATGATTTTGGTCAAGTCCTTAAGGGAAGATCAATGACATAGAAAGATTTGGACTTAGGAATTTTCATTCATGGGTTTCAATCATAGATTTCAATCATGGATTTCAATCATGGATTTTGATCATATGGAGGTGATTTTGAATCAATTAGGATTTATTTGGAGTTTGACTTGAAGGAAGGAAATGAGGAATGGTTCAAGCTAAGGGTAGACAAGTTTTCTTAACACCCCTATGACATGACCTATTCTTATGGCTAACTCTTCTAAGTTTTTGAGGGCTAGGTTGAGTGTCCACCTAGTCACTAGATGTATCTTAATACTAAGGAACTCTTAATGTCTAAGAGGAGTCCTATGTCTAAGATGGAGGGGTTGAGAGATCATTCTAAAAATGAGGTCAACAAAGGGCGCTCAATAGGTGTGGTGTGATTGACAAGAAACACTATATGTATTGGTGTTGATTGAAATGATCAACAACACCGAGAGATCAAAAGCACTAATAGAAACAATATATCCTTAACCCAAGGCATAGAAAGAATCCAGAGCTTAGTGCAATATGGCTCTACTTATGTCCAAGACATAAGAGAGAGGGAAGAATCCACCAAGGGATGGAGTGTGAACCTTCCACTAGGGAAGCAGGTTCAAGTCATCCATAAGGGGATGAGAGCTTTGATTTGATTTTAGTCTCACTGAGGAGAAAAAGATTTGTTTAAGTTTCGTTGGGGAAGAGGGTTGAATTTGTTCCAATTTGTTAGGTTTGAATTTTGAGATGAACCCTCATTTGATGGGCAAGTAGGAGACATGCAGAGACACTTAGATTTACTAATCCAAAGGGATAGTATACTAAACACATAGTAGGACTAGCCAACCAAAGGGATTCCTTTTGGTATACAACAGCTTTACTAGGAAGAAAGCATAGTAGACTTACATCCTCCAAAGTAGAGACCTGTTGCTGGGGCAATCTATTGGCAAGACAATAGATTGAACCTAACCTAGGGCTGACTATTAAGTAAATGTTGCTGGGGGACTTAGATTAGCTCAAAGATAGTCAAGATTAATTTCATTTTTTAGATTTGTTTATTTTGATTATGATGGAGCCCATAGGTTTGCGATGAACTGCACTGAGTAGGGGCCATGGAGGCTTAGACATAACCCAGATTTATCAATTCTAAGGGGGTAGTCTACTAACCACAAAGTAGAACTATCCAACCAAGAGGTGATGCCTTTTGGTTTACAATGGTCAAGTCTTAAGAAGAAAATGTGGGAACTCACATCTTCTAGAAACAAGGAACCACTAGGGTGATTGGTTGTTTTGAGCAACAAATCTAACCTGACCTAGGGTTGACTATTGAATCAATGTCACTGGGGGACTTAGATCAACTCAAAGATATTCAAAGATTAATTTTTAGTTTTTAGATTTATTTTGATAGATTTCATTGGTTTCCGATGGATCACACTGAGAAGGAGCTTATAGAAGCCCTGACCTTATCTCAGATTTACTAAACCAAAAGGAGTAGCTTCCCGACCGATGGGAGAGCTGTCTGACCAAAGGAGTGCCTTTTAGTTTGCAATAATCAATTGAAGGGAAGAAAGCTCAGGGACTCACATCTTCCACTAGAGAAGACCACTAGGGTGATCGATTTCTTTGGGTAACAAATTGAACTTGACCTAGGGTTGCCCGTTGGTTTGCGACAATCATGCTAGAAAGAATGCATCATAGTCTTATATCTTTCAAAGAGGGATGATTCTGGGGTAACTTGCTTATGGAAAAATAGATTTAACCTGACCTAAACGGGTGAGTGAGGAAATTTATCTCAACTCGGTAGTCGCAATTCTATGGGAGTTCCGCCACAAGATAGGATGCTTGCTTGGGAAAAGGGGCCCTTTGGGGGCTTGAATTCCTAATCCATAAGTGAATTAATTTTATTTGCTTGGTTTATTTTAGTTTATTTTAGTGGACCCTATTAGTTTGTGAGGGATCAAACTAAGAAGGAGCTTATATCAGCCTAGACCTATCTCAAATTTACTGAACCAAAGGAGGATATGCATCCATGAAAAAAATTCTCCAATCACAGGGGTGGTTACTAGGAAAGGGGGAACTATCCAATCTAAAAGTAACCCGGGTAGTGTCTAAATGGGGTTGTAAAAGACATGATCCAAATAGAGTGCCCATAGGGGATGGGGCCACTAAGGGCTTAATCCAAAACCTTGGAGAAAATGACATGGCTAGTCATATATCCAATAGGTATTCGGTGTCCAACTTAAAGAGAAAGCATGGGGATGCATATCTGCCAAGAGTAGTGTATCCACCAGGTGAGTCACTATCAGCATAACGAACATCAACAAACCTAAGGTACCCATCATTTTGCAATAGTCAGCCTAGGAAGAAAGCACGGGGACTCACATCCTCTATAATGGAACTAATTATTGGGATAGTCTATCTTCGGCTCGATAGGTGTTATTTGACCTAGGGCGACTACTGAGTGAATGCCACTAGGGGACTTAGATCAACTCAAAAGTAGTCAAGAGGAAAGGAGCCTTCGGGGGACTTACCCTAAGCCTCAAAATAAGATGGATAGTTTAAGAAGAAAGCACGGAGACTCACATCTTCTTAAGTAAAGTCAACATGAGATAGCTTATTGGCAGGGCAATGAAGACTACCATACTAATAAGGTGCTCTCTGGTTTGCATTGGTCAAGTTAAGAAAAAAGCTCAGGGACTCACATCCTCCAACAAATGACCACTGGGGTGACATACTAGCGAGGTAGCATGTAGCGACCTAGAGCAGTTAATGAGTGAGTGCCACAGGTGGCTTGCTCCCATATCAAAATAGCTCAAGACAAAATATTTGTGTTTGTTGATGTGCATGTGTTAAAAGGAATAGGACACCTCTGGGGGACTCTTACACCTACCTTAAACACACTAGGGGTATGATGGAATGGTGCCACGGATGGAAAATAGGATTCCAACTAAGAAATGAAGTGCTTTTCTTAGAAAATGATATTGAAAATAGGTGGATGAGGTATTTTGATAAACTAGATATACTATACTATGCTACTAACTATACACTATACTATACTATATAATACAATACAATACTATATTATACACAACATGAGATTGTGTTTATGTTGTGAAGAAAAGTTATTATAAATATCCAATCTAGCTCCTTCTCCATTTTGTCTTTCAAAATAGGAGATTGTGTTTGTGTTGTGAAAGAGGGATAGGATGCCACTAGGGGACTCTTACACCTACCCTAGATACGTCATGGTGGATTCGCAAGACAAGCAAACAACACTTCAAAAGAAGAGAATATTTGATGAATGAAATCTAATTTTGGTTCTTTTTATGAATGATTGTTTTCAAACATGATTTATTTCATGGGTAACATTTTTTTAGACAGAGCCCATTAATTGGAAGCATCGGGTGTTCCCCTTTACAATCAATAAGCTGATAAGATCTTCCTTGGTAAGCATTCTCTATGACATAGGGACCTTCCCAAGTGGATTCAAACTTGCCTCCTATCTTTTTGAGGCAGAATTGGTCTCTCTTAACAAAGTTTTCCTACACGGAAAGACCTAGGAAAACCACTTGTTGTGAGCTTAAATCATTTTTTGTACAACTTCGAGGTTTTGGGATGCGGTGACTCTCCTCCAAACCTTCGAGCTCTTCTAACCGCAACTTTGCATTCTACTCTGTAGTGATCTTGTTACCCAATGCTATCTTTAGTGATGGGAGTTGAACTTCTAGAGGTAGAACGGCTTCAGACCCATACACTAAGAAAAATAGGGTAGATTGAGTTGGAGTTCAATATATGGTGCGGTAGGCCCACAATGCTTTAACCAACTACTCGTTCCACTATCGTTTATTATCATCAAGAGCCTTCTTCAGTATCTGGATAAGAGTTTTATTGAATGCTTCTTCTATGCCATTTGCTTTGGGGTAGTAGATGGTGGAGTATCTCCAATCTATATGTCTCCTGGAAAAGCTATTGATCTTCATGCTTTTGAATGCAGTACTATTATCGGATATAATTCATTGAGGCACCACGAACTTATATATGATATGGTTCCTAAAAAACTGAAGCACATGCTGAGCTGTGACCTCTCTAAGTGGTATGGCTTCCACCCACTTGGAAAGTAGTTGGTGGAAGCTAAGATGAATCGATGCCCCTTAGAAGAAGGAAGATCGATCGAACCCACAATGTCGATACCCCAACACTCAAATGGGCAGGAGGCCAATGTAGGGTGTAGAATGTTGGGTGGTTGGTGGAGTACCACACCGTGCACTTGACACTGATGGCATCTCCTAGCTACATCCATGCAGTCTATAATCATAGATGGCCAGTAGTATCCAAGTCATTTGATCTTCATCCTCATCTTCAGACTAGATTGATGCGCTTCGCATAGACCTGAGTGTACCTCAGTTATAATGGCATGTGCTTCGTGTTTGTCAAAATAGTGTAACCACATTTGGTCAAAGGACTGACGGTACAGGGTGCCATTAAGAAGAGCGTAGAAGAGAGCTGTCTGTTTAACCTGATGGGCTCATGACTTTTCTTGAGGTAGTTTGCCTGTGTTCATGTAATCTATGAATGTTTGCCTCCAATCTAACTCCTTGTCCATTTTGGCAATGACAACCTCCCCTTCAAGAGAAAGTCTCTCGATGAGTTCAACATCAATAAGGGATAGGACTTGCCTATTTTGGACCCTTATTGAAATGAACTTATCTTCTGGACATGCCAATTCTTTGGCAAGTTTGGCCAAAGCATCTTCTACTATGTTCTCTACTCGGAGAACCTTGTAGATGGTGACTTCGGGAATCTGGGCCATCAACTTCATGGAATACTTATAGTAATGACGAATCTTGGATTTAAGAACCTGGTAGGACCCGACAATCTGGTTGATGACTAACTAAGAATCCCCAAAGATGTTGATGCTCTTGACACTGATAGTGATGGCTAACTCCAAGATGGGAATCAAAGCCTCATACTCGGCTTCATTGTTGGTGCAGAGATTAGAAAGATAGTATGAGAATCTCATCACATTGTGGTTTGGAGTTAGGAGAACTATTCCTACCCCTGTCTTTCTTGGGAGAATAGATTATGGTGCTTCTCCTTTAAGAAAAGAAGTAGCACCATCAAAATACATCTCCCAATGGCGGTTGTCAGCCTCCCCTAAATTCATGATTTGTTCATCGGGGAGATCGTCACTAAGCGAGAATCGGTAGGAAGTAGGTGTGTTGCTAAGAAATCAGCTAGTGCCTATCCTTTAACTGCATGGAGGGGTATGAATGTGATATCTAATTATGAGAGAATCATGGACCAGTATGCCAAACATCAAGAAAGCATTGGCCGTGTCATGAGATACTGCAGTGGATTGGTTCGGGAGATCAAGTTCACCTTATGAGAAAGCATATAATGTCATAGCTTTTGAGAGGCAAAGATTAAAGATAGGCAATGTTTCTCAATAAGTGGATAGTTTTCTTGAAGGAATCAGATGATGGATGAGGTAGTAGAGAGCGATTTCCTTCCCTTCATCGTTGGCTTGGGACAACAGAGCACCAAGAGAGTCGTCCAATGCAGTAGTGTAGAGGATGAGTGGCACCGAGATAGGCTAGAGCGGTAGCTTCACCAAGTACTCTTTGATATCTTTGAAGGCATGTTGACACTTGTCATCCCACTTGAACTTGGCATCCTTTTTAACAAGTGCTGAGAATGGTTTGCATCTCCCTGATAGGTTAGAGATAAAGCTTCTTAGATACACCAGCCATCCTTGAAAGGATCTGAGTTGAGTTAAACTCTTAGGAGGTGGCATTTCTAAGATAGCTTTGATATTTTTAGGATCTATTTCTATTCCTCGATGTTAAATAATAAACCCAAGGAATTTCCCTGAAGTAACTATGAATGCACACTTCCGGGGATTCATTTTGAGGTAATATTGTTTTAATCATTAGAAAACTACTCTCAAGTCAAAGAGGAGGTCTTCCTTTTCTCTACTCTTGACTACTAGATCATCAATGTAGCACTCAACTTGATGATGGATGAGTTCATTGAAGATCTGAGTCATGGCCCATTGGTATGTAACACCAATATTTTTAAGGCCAAAAGGCATGGCCCTATAACAAAAAATTTTGATCGGGGTTTAGAAAGTAGTGTTTATTCCATCTTCATGAGACATCTTGATTTGGTTATAGCCAGATGACCCATCAATAAAAGAGAAAATTGCATGAGATGAGGCAATGTCCACAATTAATTCTAGTATAGGAAGAGGAAACTCATCCTTAGGACATGCCTTATTTAAGTCCCTAAAATCGACGTAAATGTGAATTTGGCCATTCTTCTTCTTAACTGGGATGACACTACCTAACCAGGTAGGATATTGTTCTTACCTGATGAAACCAACATCAATCAATTTCTTGACTTCAGAAATGACCTATTGTTCAATTTCTAATCGCATATGTCTAAAAGCTTGCTTAATAGGAGTAGCGTTGAGGTCTATTGCTAGCTTGTGGACTACTACGTCAGGAGATAATCTGGGCATTTTTTCATAACTCCATGCGAAGCAATCTTTAAACTTAGTCAATAGCCTAACTAAATCATTGGTTTCTTCTTCATGAACCATGTATGTCGGCTGGATTTTCTTCTATCCAGGTTGATTTCTTTAAGCTTGTCGATTATTGAATGAATTTCCTCTTCAAATTCTAGCGGTGCCTCTTTAACCTGGAGATCATCTGGATCATCTAAGGTTTCTAAACACACATTCTGATAAGAGTTGGGGTTGTGTGAGAAGAAACTATCAGACTCCAAATGATTGATAAAAACTAGGCAATAATCTTCATCATCGATCAGACCCACCGTACCAAATCTTAGTCTTGCTCTTGATTGTGCTTCCCTGCCTGTATTGTTCCATAGCTTCTCTAAGTACTCTGACTTGTGCTTGGACCATGTGTGAGGAACTAAACCTTTCTGTATAAGATTTTGAACACAAAGCGAGTAAAATTCAAAAGGTAATTCCATTAATTCTTTAAAAGTATCCTCCTCAAGCTCTACATCAACTTCAGGGCTTGAAGATGATGATCCCAAAAAGAACTTCTTCTACTTCATGTCACTGGAAGACTTAGGGACTTCCTTAACTACTAAACCATTAACTTTTTTAGATGTAAGTGAGGTAAAATCTAAGGTTCCCAACTGCTACCTAATAGTTTCACATAAACAAAATTTGAATACTTTGCTTTGATTGGAAGCTTGGTCTTCGTCTCTGTCGGATCGAAAGTCACCTCCAATGGAACCCGTTGAGAGGGGTTGCCTAGTATACTAATCACATTAGACTCATCCTTCGAGCTAGATTCCAAGTTGGCTGAAGGCCAACTAGGGGGTCTCCCACCTCTAGAACTACCTTTATTTCTAACTCTGCCTCTGCCTCTGCCTCTGCCTGGCGGAGGTTGAGCTATCCTACCCACATGTCCATATGACAAAATGAACTGTGGGTGGAATGTGATCTGTGGATCTATTTCTTCTTCATTTCTCCTTTCATGTTCATTTGGACTTTTATTTTTCATTTTATTTTTCTTTTATCTTTCCTTTTTATTAATTTTTTTTTTGCATTTGAATTTTGTCTAAGTTCATGAGAAAGGGTGTTTTGAGGAAGATAGTAGGTCGCATCCTCATAAATCTCAACCTCTCTGAAAATGGCTTTTCATCTCGTTGACACTGGTACAATTCCATCTTTTTTAGAACTTGATGCATTGATGAAGGGAGGATGGAATGACCTTATTCTGATGTATCTAAGGCCTACCTAGCAAAGTAGTGAATGAAGTATTAGAATCAATGATGTAGAACTTAGCTTCAGTCTTCCAGTTTCTAAAGGAAACACTATAGAACCTAAAGCCTACTCACCTTGGTCATTGAATCCTCTCAACATCATCCGATCTCCTGAGTGTATAGATGTTGATCTTCAAATAGGCAAGGGTCTTTAGACTCATAATGTTCACTAATGCTCCTGAATCCACGAGAACCTTGGCGAGTCTAAACCTATCCATGCGACTATGATGTAGATGGGGTTGTGCTCCAAGTCTCCCAGAAGAAGGTCTTCATCTATGAAGGTGATCCCTTTGGCTTCTTTTGCATAATATGCTTCCTCACCTATAGAGGTCAGCTGAGCTAAGTATATTTCAGGATCAAGGAGAGCATTGATTAGTGATTCCATCATCTCTTTGGATAATATAAGGGAGTCATATATGCTTAGCTTAGATGGTAACTTTCTTAGATGAGAAAGGACATTATAGTCCACCTTCGGCTAGTCTTCCACAAGCATATCCAAGGGTGGAGCATCTTTTGGAAGGGCTTCTCGATCTTTTGTGCCAATGACATATTTCTCTTATCTTGAGGTGCTGCCTTAGGAGGTAGAATCTTGCCACTATGGAGGTTGACTTCAGTGATCTCTTGTGGCAGGGTAATGGAAGGTTCTACTTGCACATTAGGCTCACCTAAAGCTTCTTCTATGGGACCCTCAGAATCAAATGATTCCAAGTCTATCTCAAGAGGTGAACCTGTAGTATTCAGAGTTGAAAAGTCCAACTCTGAATCAGAAAGAGGAAGATCAGAATTATTATAGTTATTTTGACTTGAAGAGTTATCATTAGGAATAGAAGAAGATAACCCATCAGAAGTGACACAGATGTAATTCAAACTAGCTTTATTCTTTAATTTCTTGGAGTTGTTTGGAGGTACAAAGTAGAAATCAAGTAAAGTGAGTGGGGTAAGGGATTTGATGCCCTTATCCGCTAATACAAGAGTTCTACTAGTAGAAGAAATAGAAGAGCTAGATGAAATGGAAGAAGTCGTCGGTGTGAAAGCTGCAACTATAGGCTGGAGGCTAGACATGGTTGGTGGTTGCACTAAAGGGCTATCCCGGGCTCACACATGCTGCTGCTGAGCTCCCCCTTTCCTAGAGTTGGCAACTTGTAAATATTCCTTGATGTTGGAGGTTTGAGCTGACTCAGACACCTGTAAGGAAAGCTTCTTGATCTTTTGGATAATCTTCTTAGAGGTTTTGGATAGAGAAATATCCCAACCTTCTTTAGTTTAGATAGGATCACATGTATCCCCAAGGATTACCCTAATGGAACTAGAAGGTTATTCCACAAGGTATTCTTTTGGGATAACTGCATCATCAATCTTGAAATTTTGTTTAAACCAGTCCTTGAATGTGAAGCAATCCTCCAAAACATGGCCTAGCATATGGTGGCAAGGGCAAAAGTTTGGATCATGTCTTTGCCTACTTCCTCCAGTCTCCTAGGCTCGGGTAGCTAAAAATCAAGTTTCTTTAAGAGATTCTTAAATATTTTCCTGATTACCTCCCTTTTAAAAGAATAAGGTTTGTTTAACTTATGTAAAAGAGTAGGTGGACCATAGCTACCTCGTGGTGGGTATGCATGCTGGTGGTGGTGGTGGTATGGCTGAGGCATTGGCTGTGCTGGCTGTGGAGGCTACGGTGGAGGCCGATAGGGCTACCTCAGTGGTGGCAAAAGAGGTGGAGGTAGAGGTCGTGGTCTCACAGATTGATCTTTACCTAGCTTCCCTCACACTTCTACTACTCAGGCTTCTCATAGACCGGCTTACCTTTGGTAGCTGATCTTGAAAAGGCAATTGTTTGGCTTCTCCTTGTAGACCAGCTTCATTGTTGATTAGCTTCTCAAATGTCTTGATAGTGAAGCCCTTAAGCATGAAGGCGATCGGGACATGGATATACTTCAAGAGAATCTCAATGGCATGTTGTTCAGATAGCTGTGGTTCACACTTCATGCTCAGGTTATGCCATCAGAGAATATAATCAACAAGAGACTCACCGGGGTGTTGTTGTGCTACAATGAGATCACCTACCGTAACCCTTCGCTGAGCTCCAGCAAACCTCTTGATGAACAGTTGATCTAACTCAACAAATGCCTTTACTGAACCGTTGGGCAGTTTAGCATACCAATCAAAAGCAATACCCTACTAGCGAAAGGAAAAAAGCAAAGTGTCACACATTGCAACAACCCTGAAATGTGCTATGTGCGCCTTGGGTTTCTAGCCATCAAAGCTTTTGAAGGAAGGAGGCGAAACCCTTAGGATATTGGATAACATCAATTCCGGTAGGGTCTACCCTTTGGGAACCGATGATCCTTCAGGGCAGCCAAAGCTTCCTTCACTTGCTCAATTTTTCTTGTATGGAGGTACTTTTCACTATCTTCCTATACACGCTAGCTCTACCTTGCTCAACGGGAGGTAGAGTCATGACTGGGTCCAAGACATGCACTAACTCTGGCTGATGGCTAAACCTTCATCTCTCCCTGCTGGTAATATGTGTTGTATGGGCCTCTCAGGCCCTCTCCTGGAGGATATGCTTCCCCACGCTATGGGAGATGATGGATCAAAGATCAAACTAAGTCAACTCATAGCTTCCATGGCAGAAAAGACAGAGAACCATGCGACCTCCTCACGGTAATTGTTGGGTCACACTCGGAGGAGGTGATAATCCTCCTAACATCCTCCACCGACCCCAAAAGATGGGCGGTTTGTTGTAACATGATGATAATACACATCACATTGAGCAGTGCCTCCATCTCCTTGTGATCTTGTGGTATTGATCATGTAGTTCTTATTCCCATGATGTGTCCATGTGGGATGGGAGGTGAGAGTTAGACCCATACTCAAAGGAGAGGCAAACCACAGACCGGGAGCCACCCTTGGAGGTATAGATGAGATGGTACCTCCTGGGGCAACTAGAAAATAGGCGCCACCTGGCAATGGAATCATGTTTGCTACACTATTTGACTATGGGGTGCCACCACTTTCCTCTTGATGAGGGAGACATTAGAGTTAGGAGACTTCGGTCCCACGTGGTCTAGCTTGTAGTGAGGGGAGTGCCCTCACTAGTAATCCTGGCTCCCTTGAATCCCCTACCAAAGTGAATCAGATGCGTATGGTCCAATCGAGGGAAGTTGGCTTGATCTAAAGCTAGATCAATACCATGGGGGAAGGTGAAAATGAACTTCTATGAAACAGCCATCTCATAATAACTATAAAGCACACTAAACTACCCTTTATAGCGTAAGAATGCAATGAGAAATGAGTTTATATCAGTTTTCTCTCTTTAGATTTTGAATTTGAATTTAAAAATTTGAACCCACGTCCAACAACTTGGAAGTGTTAAGTGGGGTTCAAATAGATTTGAGAAGATTGACAGAAAAAGGAATTTTGAATATGAATCCAACTTCAATAAATTTAGGTATGTTGAAAGAGGGGTTCAAATATTTTGATAAGGATGCTTCGATAGGTTCATGTTTATTTGAACTTCAATTTTTTATAAGTGGACCCTTTCCTTTAATAAATTTGGGTATGTTAAATTAAGGGTCAATTTGATTGATTTTAGAATTTCACTTACTTAGCAAATTTGGGTATGTTAAGTGAAGTGTTTGAGAAAATGGTTGTTTCTTTTTGTAAATTTTTATTTTGATTTTGGAAATTTGGAATTCCCACTTAGTAAATTTAGGTATGCTAAGGGAACCCTAAGTGTTTCATTTTTGTTTTAATATTTTGATTTTTGAAAAGGTAGGATCCTTAGAAAATTTGGTATGCAAAGGGAATCCTAAGGTGTTTCATTTTATTTTGATTTGATTGAAAGTGGAGACTTTAGTTTAGCAAATTTGGTATGATAAAGATGAAGTCCCACTTGGTTTTGTGAAATGGAAATTTTACTTTAGTGAGTATGCTAAATGAAATTCAAGGACGTGTTTAAAATTTTGATTTCAATTTGGTTTTGAAAATTGAAACTTCTCCTTAGCAAATTTGGTATGCTAAGGAAAGAATTTCCAAAGGAGTTTGAGAATTTTGGTTTTATATTTGAAGACTTCATTTAGCAAATTTGAGTATGCTATATGAAGTTCCAAAAAGTGTTTGAAATTTTTAAAATATGATTGTTGATTTTTGATTTTGGATTTGGAAACTTCACTTAGCAAATTTGATTTGCTAAATGAGGTTCCAAAAAGTGTTTAAAATTTTTTGATTTTTTTTGGGTTTGGAGACTTCCATAGCAAATTTGGTATGCTAAATGAAGTTCAAAGTGTTTTGAAAAAAAATTTGATTTTTAATTTGGAGACTTACTTTAACAATTTGGGTATGTTAAATGAAGTTCCAAAAATGTTTAAAATGTTTGGATTTTGAATTTGGAGACTTCTCTTAACAAATTTGGGTATGTTAAATGAAGTTCTAAATGTGTTTAAATTTTTGAAAGTATGATTGTTTAAGTTTTAATTTTTTTAAATGACCATTCAACAAATTTGGGTATGTAGAATGGGAATCAATTTTTATTTTCAAATGTAAAATTTTGTTTTGTGTGTGATTGCTTTTTTGAAAGAGGAATTCCAACTTAATCATATGAGATATGTTTAAGTGGGATTTTAAACGATATTTATTTTTAATTTGAATGAAATCTTCATTTAATAAATTTTAATATATTAAATGAAGATGTTCATATATTTTTGAAAATTTAATTGTATTTGAAGATGAAACTTCTTTAATAAGCATGAGTGTATTGAATGGAAAGGTTCATGTGTTCTTTTGAAAACTTTCTAAATTTTGATTGTGATTTTTGAAAAGATGATTGTTCATTTAATTTTGAAAATGAAATCTTCATCAAAATGAATTGAAAGAAGATGTTCGTTTATGCTTTTGGAAAATTTAAAATTATTTGTAAATGAAACTTCCATTCAATAGGTGTAAATATATTGAATGAAAAGATTCATGTGTGCTTTTTCAAAACTTTATTTTTTATTTTGATTTTTGGAAAGATGATTGTTCATTTTATTTTGAAAATTGAAATCTTCATCAAAATGAATTGAAGGAAGATGTTCATTTGTGCTTTTGGAAACTTTTGTTTTGTTTTATTTTTTGAAAATCCATGTAACAATTATGAGAATTGTTAAATGAGGGTGATAAAATTTTGTGGAAAATATTTTATTAAATGCATTTTGAAATGGTGCTTTTGAAAACAAAGTTCTTATGGAAAATTTTATTTTCTTAATTTAAGATGAACCTTTCCTTACCATAAAATGATAAGGAGGAAGTATTTAAGTGTTTTTTTTTTTAGATCTTTTTTTTATTTTTTACCATTGGAGAACAGATTTTAAGACTAACAAGGAATATGGTCCTAAAACCTAAAGATGTTGGCTAACTCAACTTAAGAATGAAATGAGCTAAGTGCCAACGAAAAGAAAGATAGCCTCAGATTCATACCAAAGTATAAATCCACTATCGATACTCAAAGACAATGATCATATTCCAAACATGGAGAGAGGAACAATTCCAAGTGGAGTCGCCACAAAAATCTATGGAGAAAAGTTTTTATAAGAGTCACCTTCCAAATCTGTGGGTAAGAAAAGGAAGACAAGACTATAAAAATTCATCATTTTAGGACGCCACGCAAATCCACAGATGTACTTATTCAGGTGATCGAGTACGTCATCAAAGAATAGTGTACTATCTCAAAAGATAGAAGTCACTACCCTTTAATGGAACCAATCACCTCAATAAGGACTCTAAGGATGATGGGTCTCATATATAAAATTCTTCCCCTACTTTACATGGAAAAGTAAAGCAGGGTTTATTTTAAATCGGGTTCATTAAGTTTCCTATAGGGGCAAATCCCCCCATATTTAATTACATCCTAAGGAATGAGGATTCCTTAGGAAAACTCTCGATTAAGGTTAATGATCATTTTCTTCAAAGATTTCAATAGGAAAGGACTATCAATCAATTGGTTTAATTTTGAAGATCAAATGGGATTTATCAAGAGAGGAGTTATTATCAGCCAAAGGAAGATAAGTAGGAGATGCACGGGATGCTAGAAACCTGTCTCAACCTATCCTATAGTTGGGCTTTACATTTTTAAAATTGATTTAGTTTATTTGAGTTGAATTTTTCATTAGAAATTTAGGACTTATGATTCTTTAACACAATACTAAGGAAATGCTTAAGAGGTGAGGAATTATGCTTATGGCCCACAAAGGGGAGAAGCAACCTCAGAACCTAAATCTAAGGTGAAGAATGGGTATTTGGTTTGTCTCCACAAGAGAGGACAAACCATCTGACTACTTGGACTTACAATTACCTGGGGGTGGCCACCAACTAACTCCTCCTATGATTTTAAATACATGTAGGCAAATCTTATGCTGTATGCAAGATAGCTAGGTTGTTATTTATTTAGAAAGAGATTAAGACCTTAAACTCACCTCTAAAGATACTAGATCATGTAAGGATATGCTTCAAATGACCTAAATCTAATGCAATTCAAATTTCATTTTAATTTCCTTTTTGGATAATTATTTTGACTCAAGCTAATAGGATTCATATGCATAATGCATGAGAAATAAAGTTATTGGCCAAAATCAGCGAGAAGGGAGGAGGTAAGTTTCCACTAGGGCTCTCAAAGGTCAAGCCAAGTTTCTCTGGCAAAGGTGGAAGTCCTCCAATCAAGAGTAAAATAAGATGCATTTTTGCATGATATTATAAAAGAAATACTCATCCAGCTAAAGGGTTGGTAATTCTTTTATCTTGATTTTAAACCTAAGCTTTAGTGTGAGGTTATGAGTTCTTTATTTTTAATTTTGAGTTGTTAAGTTGGGTAAAATATTTATTTTTCTCTAAAAAGCCTAATCCACATCCAGGCCATACATAAAGTAAGGAAAAAATTAGGAAAAGATATCACATAATGCAAAAGCAATATAAATCAACAATCAATTTATAAAGCTAATCACAAAAAGAATAAAAGGCTATTGTGGTCGAGCACCACCACACAAATCAAAAAGGACAAATGTGAGTAGCCGAGCTCTACCCTTATGCAACATAGATTACAAATGAATTAAATTACAACTAGGAAATGAATTCATTGTTAATGGGTTTTCAAGCTTCATTTCTTCTTTCTTCTTTTCTTCTTTCTTCTTCTTCTTTTCTTTCTTTGGTTCTTTCTTTTGGATGGTTGGAAGGTAGATGCTCCAAGGCTTCACATGGTACATAAGATAAGATTTTATGACCAATGCACATCCTAATCCCCATAACAATCATTCCAAAATTCTAATTGCATAAATTTACATGAAAACGGAATGTGGAAATCTAGCTAACATTTGCAAAATAAAGATTAGCTAAAATAAACCACATAAATCCAAGCATGTATATTAGACTTATCACCCCACACATGGGTGACTAAGTCCACCTGGCCTATTGGATTATGCTTAGGGGTATAAAGCACCTGCAAGCAAAAGCTTATATATTTTTATTTATGATAGCGACTCTTAAGCACAATCCGCTGCATAAAATAATGATTAGACTATGAGCGTCCTACCATTCATTCTACGAACATACATCCTAACATTCAGTCTCAAACATATATATCATAAAACAAAACTAACATCAAACCATGCACCACCCTAACCTAAAGATAGAATAGGAGACTTAGGCTAATGTGTGTGCTTTGAAGGTTTATATGGTATGCTTAGCTATGGCCTTAGGTTCAAATTTTCTAAGTGTGAAAACATGTTCAACTTAGAGGAATATTTCATTTAAGTTGTTTAATTTTTGTGGGTTGATTTTATTTCATGTTTTGATTTGGTTCAATTGAATCCTACAATTAATTACTAAGTTATAAAGAGAGGGAAAGAGAAGAGAACTTCTCTTTCCTTTCCTAACCTAAGTAATTTCTAAAGTAGGTTTATATTTTTTATTTTTTAGTCAATATTTTGATTAAATCTTTTGATTAATTCTAAGTTTAGATGAACTCTAAACAAACTTCAAAAGAAAGGCATTTTAAGATTAAATAAAATAAACTAAATTCAAAACACATTACTTTATTTCTTTCCCAACATGTATAACATGCATATGAATGAATCCTAAGCATATCTATACATACAAATGAGAATATTTAACACACATTATAATGCATGCTAAGTAATCTATTTAAGGAAATTTGGAAGTTTAATATGCATGATTTTCTTTAAGTATAAAAGGTATTTCTTAACCAATTTTCACATGCACACATGAAAGTAAGAAAAAAGTGAGTAATACATTGTTAAGAGGTGTAAGACAAGACCTACTTAGGGCTACTTAAAGCCTCGCAACCTCAGGGTTGTCTAGACTAATATACCACTTTCCTTAAATACAAACATATGTATAAAATAAATGAATGGAAAAGAAAGAATGCAAAAGTTGTATTAATTGATTCATTTTGTTTATGTCATTTATGTGTACAAGCATAGGTAACCCTTCTTAACTTATAGCATAAAAATGAATAGGATATGGAATTAGGTAAGTGTTAGGTCCTTTTCAAATGAACCATACATCTTACCAACTCCTACTCAAAACTATACTAACATAAGAGAAAAGGAAATCTATGCTAAGCACATCCTTATATTTTTTCACATGCAAGCTTATAATTAAAACATAAGTAGCACATTTTAGATTTAATAATTGATTTATATGTTTTGAAAATAATTTGAATTTAGTAGTGATAATCCACCACTTTAAATTAACACGTGCAAATTGGACATAAAAGTAATTTCATTTTAAATTTGAATTTGAAAAATATGAATGCATGAAACCACATGACATAAAAATTTAACATGTTGGGGGAAAGAATCAAAGCAATGAAAGAATGTAAACACACACTTCAATTAAATCCTAAAGACATTCTTATGGAATAAGAAGGTTTAAAATAAATCAAAGTGAATTCAATGTGATTTTATTTAGTTTTAAGTTTGATTTAATTTTGAAAAGGTGAGTTGAGTTTGCTATTCCTAACCCATTCCCACATGTGTTTGATATTTTTGTTGAATTTTTAGATGATTAGATTCATTTTTATGTATTAATTAGGTTAAGGTATGAATTAAGCAAGTTAATTAACCCTTACCTATACCATCTTAACATAGTTAACCATTATGAGCAATGAGATGACATAAAAAACTCACAAGGAATTTAAACTTGCAATGCACCTAGGAAGAAAAGGCCTAATAATTTGGCTCATGATTAATGCTAAGGGGTTTAACTTAAGTAATTTCAAAACACCCTTTCACACATATGAATTGGGTTTTGATTTCTTTAATTGAACTTAGGCTCTTAAGCACCTAAGCATCTACCCAAAGTAAATTAATTAAGTTCTAAAAATTTTTAGAATTTTAGAAATTAATTAAGGGGATAATTAATGAATTAACCCTTAATTAAGAGAGGATTGAGGAAAGAAAAGGGGGTTTAGGGAATAGCTTAGAGGAGATGCCCCAAAATTATTCCCTAAACCTTCTATCTGCTGGATCTGACCTTAATCAACTCCAATAATGGATTAAAACTACTAATCACACCTAATTATCCTTACATAAGAGGTAATTAGAAACACATTTGCAATTCCCATAATTAAGTCTTCAATAAATTTCAAGAATATTAGAGGTCATCCCGTGATGAAACATACCCAAGATGTTTGGGATTAATCAAAGGATTAATTAAGAAGTAATTAACATAATATTATTTCCAATAAAACCCAAAATTAGAGAAAAGAATAATACAAAATCCATTGAAATTATTTTTAAAATATTCTAGGTTGAATTATCTTTCCATAGGATTTTACCTAATATTTTTTTGAATTTTATTGAAGGACATATGAAGTTTAAGATCAAGATTAATAATCAATTAAATCCTAAGCTAATCCCTCAAATGCTACCTGGGGGTGTCAATTTTTACTGTCATGGAGCCTACTTAAATGTCACCGTGGTGGTGGTGGGATGCTTTGATCCTCACCATCATAAATGGATGGCCGTGATCATCCTGTTTATAAAGGGATAATTAATTCTAAAACATGGGAATAATCTTGATCGTCCATCCAAAATTCATGGATGGATGGCCAAGATCTCCCCGATTCTTCTCTTAGGATTAATAGAGGTCGTCCATGATCTTGGGGAAGATATGAGCTCGATTGAGCTCAAATTGGAACAAGATTGTTCCCACATCATCTAAAGCTACTAAGGAGCATATCCAATGGTGGATTTTACATGACTTGAAAATTTCTTTCACAAAAGAGCAACACCCCTAAGCTGTGGTTGAAAAAATTCCATACCTCTGAGGTGATCACGCTCGATGAGGTAGCCTAGTGAGATGAAGCCCTGTTAAAATTTTGAGGCCTTGGGGTTGAGTGGACCTTCCTATAGACCAACACCACTTGATCTCCCTTATGGCTTTGATCCAATTGAGGCTCTCCTTGCTGTGGGAACTAAAATGGATGCTTGGGTGCACTCGAATTGATCTCCTGAGGGAGTGTGTAAGAGGAATTGAAGTAGCTTTGAGTGGAGGAAGTTGAAGGTTCAAGTAAGCTCCCCTATTTTTTCAATGGAGAAAACCGAGAAGAAGCTATTTGAAATCCTCCTTAGCAAGCTTAGGATGGCTCTCTGATCTTTCCTAACACTCTCCAGGCTTCAATCAAATGAGAGAATGATAATTTCAAATTGAATTAGGGGGAGTATATATCCTCCTATGCCAATGAGACGACTGACACCTCCTTTGTCATTTTGATCCAATTGACCACATTAGAGAGGTTGTTTAGGCCGTTAGCTCTTTACACATGGTCAGTTTGAGGCCTTGAGTGGATTGCCAACCTCCCATGTACATCAAATTGGGTGGAGGAAGGATTTGGAATGAGCCAATTTGACCCATGGGGTTAGGTTTGGCCTTGGGTCCTTGGGCTAACCCAAACCCATTGGTTTGGGTGCACCACTCTTCATTAGGTCCCCTTGAGCTATTAGGAAGGCATCAAGTTGATATGAAGAGGGTATGACCAAATTACCCATGGATTAGGCCAAAATTTGTTCTACGGCTTAGGGGTGGAATGGTCATTTTGCTGATTTTTTAATTTGGATATATTGGGTATGTGGAGAAACTAGGTTTGGCCAAGTTTCATGAGATTTTGAATTCATTTGATAAGGTTTGGCTCATGTTGACCCATTTAGGTCAAAATGGGTCAACTTGGGTCAAGTTGACCAATTGGTCAAATTGGGTCAAACCAAGGGTTGGGTCAATTTCTATATGACCATTTGAAATGTTTTGGTGGTTTTGGTTTGGTTCAATTTGGATTAGTTTTGAATTTGGCTCATATGACTTCATTTAGGTCAAATGGGTCAAGTTGACCTACCCATTTGACCTATTTGCTAGGGTCATGGTAGGTTTAGTTAGGTTAATATATGGATTAATTTACTTCCAATCAAAATCAATTTTGGCTAAGTTCAAATTTGGCTCAACATGACCCCTTTAGGTCAAGTTGGGTCTAAGGTCAATTTTGCTAAGTTGGGTCTAGTTGGCCAATTGAGGCTTTGGTCAAGTTCAACAAGTGATTTGGAATGAACTTGACTCATTGGTTTCAATCAATTTGGCTTAGATCAAGTTTTAACACATTTTGACTTTTTAGGTCAAGTAGGGTCAACTTGGGTCAAGTGCCCAATTGGGCTAGGTTAGGCTCAAATGTTGATCAAGTTCAAACATAGGTCATGAATGAACATAGATCAATGGTTTCAATTAATTTAGCCTATATGGAATTTGGCTATGTTAGGTTTCAGCTATGTGTTCACTTGGTCAACCCTTAGGTTTGACTTGGTTTGACCCACTTTGATTTATTGATCATCCCATGATGATTGTTGATCATGATGAGAGGCATAGGTGAGTTTGATTCAATCCAATTTGGTTAAGATTATAATTTGGCACATAAAGATACTTTAGGTCACTTTGGGTCAAGTGAGCCTAAGTGAGTCAAATGGCTTGGTCAAAGTTTGATTAGAGCTTGATTAAACTTGTATATGGACTTATGATTGAAATATAAATCTATTTACAAGTGGTTTGAAGTCAAATGGGTTTTGATGCATTTGATAATTTCATATTCAAAGGAAGAATATGAAAGGATTTAGGGTTTGATTTTTGAATTAATTTTTGATTTAGTGATTGAAGTTTGTATTTATATTTGAATTCATGATTGTAGGGTTGATTGAATCATGAAGTGAAATCAAGAGTTTTGCTTGATTTGAAGTTGATTTGGCCAAGTTCAAGATTTTGACTTGAAAGGCTAAGGTTGAATTTTGAGTGGATTTGAGTTTGATTTTTGGAATTGGTTTTGATTGTTGAATTTATATTTCATTTATATATGAAAATATAAATGAGAATATAAATGGATCATGAGAAAATTTCAAGGATTTGAAGTAGTTTAATCATGATTTGGGCTAAGTCAATTAAGAGGGATTTAAAGGACTTAGGAAAATTTTTGTGTTTGGAGTTTGAATTTTTGAATTTGGTTTGACTACTTTATATTTATATTTTATTTATATATGTTAAAATAAATGAGAATATAAATGGGTTATGAGAAAATCCCATGAGTTTGATTTGGTTTGATTATGATTTAGGCAAGGTCCATGAAGGGAAACTTAAAGAACTTAAGAAAGATTTTAGATTTGGAATTTAATTTGAGGGTTTGATTTGATTGATTTGAATTTATATTTTTTTATATATGTGAATATAAATGAAAATGTAAATGAGTTATGAGAAAATCCCATGAGTTGAATTGATTTTATCATGATTTAGGTTAAGTCCTTAAGGGAAAACTTAAAGGACTTGGAAAATTTCATGAGTTGATTTTGAATTTTGAGTTTAGTTTGATTGGTTTGAGTTTATATTTCATTTATATATGTGAATGTAAATGAGAATATAAATGAATTATGAGAAAATCTCATGAGTTTGAATTGGTCTAGATCATGATTTTGGTCAAGTCCTTAAGGGAAGATCAAAGACTTAGAAAGATTTGGACTTAGGAATTATCATTCATGGGTTTCAATCATAGATTTCAATCATGGATTTCAATCATGGATTTTGATCATATGGAGTTGATTTGGATTTGGAGAAAATCAATTAAGATTGATTTGAGTTTTAATTGAAGGAATGAAAGTGAGGAATGGTTCATGGTAGGCAAGTTTTCCTAACACCCAGGCATGACCTATTCCCATGGCTAACTCTTCTAAGTATTCTAGGGCTAGGTTGAGTGTCCACCTAATCACTAGATGTGTCTTAAGACTAAGGAACTCTTAAAGTCTAAGAGGAGTCCTTTGTCTAAGATGGAGGGGTTGAGAGCTCATTCTAAAAATGAGGTTAACATGGAAGCTGATGGAGTTGATATTAAGTCTCAACTTGAGATGGACAATACTACCACAAAAATAAGAAATTTTTATGTCAAAGCATACATTAAAGAGCTACCAAAGAATTCTCCAATGTCCTGGCTTATTTTTAAAGTACTTGTGC